>WEKX01012131.1:3963-16400 GCA_013390025.1 Pitta sordida
CACCAGTAAGCCAGGACTGTTGGTAAATTATGGAGAGTGGCTTGGCGAGTTAATCTGCAAGTTCTTTCATGACCCTCGGATGGATTCCATCCGGTCCCATAGACTTATGAGGGTCCAAGCCACTCAGCAAGTCTCTGACTACCTCCGCTTGGATTACAAGGGGCTTATCCTGCACCCCAGCTCCTTCCATGCCCCTGGTGATCCAGTTGTCCTGCGGGCAGTTTGTTTTACTATTAAAAACAGAGGCAAAGTTTGCATTAAGTATTTCTGCTTTCTCCTCATCTTTGGTTACTATATTACCCTCTGCATTTTGTTTCAGCTTGGCTCACTTGACTATCTAGTTCGTCACCTTCCATTCAACTGATTTTTTTTTTTTTTTAGTGAATTAAGAAAATGAAATAAATACAACTCCCTCTCTAATAGAAATGGGGAGAGTGCAATGTCATCTAACAAAAAACATGTACTCAGAAGTACACATTTTGTTTGTTTTGCTGATTAATGATGGTTATCACATCTGTCTCCACACCAGTCAATTCCTTGCAGTGTGTGTGTTTCTTTTCATTCTTTATGCTTTCAATTCTACCACAGAAAATGAGAAAAAGGAAATGAGATAGGTCATTTATGTCAGAGTTTTGAGTCCTGAATTTCACTATGAAAAATCTCTGTCATTGGATAATTTATGCTTTATTTAATTGTCATGTAGTGGTGGTTGCCATTTCTGTATTATGGGTTGTTCTGGGCTGTATGTATGTGGGTATGTGACAGAGAGAGGGACTGAGAGAGTGTTATTGATCAGAATTGTCCTCATTCTTAACAATAGCTCTCTGAAATGTGATTTTGGTCAGCTGAACCAAGTTTTCAAAGTGAGTAAATCTAAGCAGAGTTCTTGAGAGATAGGAAAAAATTTTATTTATGAGGTGGTTTGACCCTGGCTGAATGCCAGAGACTCACCAACAGGTGCTAGTTCACTTGGTCCCATTTCCCCCCCGCCCTGTACAAACAGGAGAGAGAGGAAAAGAAAAAAATACTGAAGACTTTTGCTACAGAGTAATGAGGCATATTAGAAATCTTTTACTGTCACAGGGAAAACAAACTCCAGGGTGGGGATATAAAGAATTTATTTCTAACAAGATCAGAGATTAAAGTGAGAAGTATCATCTTAAAGGCAACCTTCCCCTCCACCCCTCCAACTCTTACAACAGATATCACATTCCCCTTCCTCCAGTAGGCAGGGGGCGACAGGAGTAGGGGAAAACCAGACAGTTGGTATTTCTCTGCCACTGCTCAGGGGAGGAGGCCATTCCCCAGCATTCCATGGGGTCCCTCCCACAGGAGAAGGTCTTTCAGGACCCTCTCCAGAGGGAATCCATCCCAGAGGCAGTAGGTCTTCCAAACCCTGCTGCCCATGGGTCACTCCACAGGGTGCTGTCCTTCAGTGCATGCTGCTCCAGTATGGTTCCCATCCTGAGGTACAGTTCCTACCAGGAGAAGCTCTGCTGCAGCATAGACTTTCCTCTCCATGGGCCACAGGTATCTGCCAGAACTCTGCTCCAATGTGAGGATCCAATGGGCTGCAGCCTCCCTCTAGCATCCACCTGCTCCAGCGTGGGCTCCTCCATAGGCTGCAGGTGGATCTCTGCATCCCTGAGAGCTTTCCGTGGGCTGCAGGGGGACAGCCTGCTTCACCATGATCATCACCGTGAGCTGCAGGGAGACACCTGGAGCACATCCTGCCCCTCCTTCAACTCTGGTCTTGGTACCTGCATTTGCTGTTACAACTTCTCACTGCTATTTTCTGGTGGCCATTATTGTCTTCTCTCTTTTTTTTCACCTCTTAAATGTGTTATCACAAAGGCGTCTCTATCACACTGATTGGCTCTGCCTCGACCAGCGGCAGGTCCAGCCAGGAGCTGGCTGGCATTGGCTCTGCCAGATATGAGGGAGGTTTCCAGCAATTTCTTGCAGAAAAGCCTCCCCCACAGCCCTCCTACTACCAGAAACACAGCCACAGAAAACCCCAGTACAACTTAAAGGAGTAGTATTTTTGCCCTCTGAGGTATGAAAACTATAAGTGATATTTCAGAGCTAAAGATGTAGAAATGGGGAAAAAATGTAGGATTTAAAAAAAAAAAATCATCCTTCTGTGCAAAAGTGCTGCTAAATCTTGCAGAATTGAAGGATGAGCCCCATGGTACCAGGGTGCACAAGGATATGGGGGGAGGGGGTGTAGGAGAACAGAGGAGGACAGATTCACTAGGGTTTAACTGCTGAGATATATCAGCAATGAGCTACAATGGAATTCAGGAACAGTAGAAAGGAAATAAAAAAGTACTACAGTGAATCTCCGCTGCATCGCGACCTCTCCATTACGACCTCGCGCATTTGCGATGTGAATTTATCGCAGTTTTGATTCCACCATTTGCGAAATTTAGCGACTTGCGCATGCTCAGTGTCGCTGCTCCCCCAAGGGGTGGTGCTGGAGCTCCTGGTGGGGCGGCGTTGGCCCAGCCCCACGGGGGGAGCCAGGAGTCATGCTGTCCCCTGTTACTCTAAGCGCAGCTGGGGAACTGACCCCCCCGCGGGCACGTGTTACTGTTTCCATGGCTACAGGCGGGGAAGAGCAGTGCCCCAGGAGCTGGGCTGGCCGCAGCGGCCAGCGGTTCATACTCACTCCGCTGTTGCAGCTGAACACCCCCACCCCGCGTGGGGCTGCCAGTGTGTGTGGGACTGCAGCTGAACCATCTGGCATGGCCCCGTGCTGGCAGCTCACGCCAGCGCGGGGCCGCGCAGTGCCCAGGTGCGAGTGCCAGGGGAGGGGGAAGCGGTGCCGGAGTTTGTGCTGTGAGCATACTGTTGTGGCAGCTCGGAGAGGCCCACAGATTCTTGGGGTGTCGGGAGTCTCCCGAGTCAGAGGGGGCTCAGAAACAGTTCCCTTTTTGTCCCCATGCTCAGAGAGTCCGAGGGGAGAAGGAAAAAAGTGCCCAGAGCCCTCCGGAGTTCTGGGGGGGTGTGGGGCAATGGGCGTGGCCTGCATGCATATTAACGACCTGCACTTCTTTGCGAGGTTAGGGTTTTGCGAGGGCTGTCACCGGTCCCTTTCCTCGTGAAGGAGGGGGTATAACTGTATTTATATATTGGGAAGAGACAATCTGCTTAGACTGCTCCTGTATAATTAAAAATTGCCAAGATAATTCTAGAACTCAAATTGGATGGAAAGGAAGCATAGGGAAAGCTCCAGGAGACTAAATCAATCTAAGTTCAGGCTACTGGTACAGTCCAGGTAGACATCTTGCTGTGATGTAACTCTTCTGAATTTCACTCACCTTAGAGACTTAAGCATTGCATCAAGACTTAAATTTAGAGTAACACTAGGCTTGCTGGGGAAAGTTTATGATTCTCTATAGTTCTAGAATTAGGCTAGTGTTAGCCAGAGTGCCCAGGTGAGGGATGACCTAAGGTGCAAACCTGATGAGATGGTGTGAGGATGCAGTGTTACCTAATGATGAGAAGCATATGCCATGGTGACTCATACTAGTGTGAGAGACTCAATCACCTTGAAAGACCTTTTCAATAGACACAGTTCTATTGTTCTGTTAGGGACATGCATTAGCAGTGGAATTAACAGTGCTAGTTAAGGGTTGGACTTGATGTTCTTCAAGGGCTTTTCCAACCTACACCATTGTATGATTTTATAATTCTTTGAGTCTCCTGGTAATCTGGCTGTTGGTGAATAGCAACTAACTGACACTAATACCTAACTGCAGTTATTGGAATTACAAGCTTTGCTTGATGTTTATCACTGCTGGAAATTGCTAGGTATACTCTATAGTCATTTTCCTGGTGCTGAGGAATTGCCAAACCTGATCCAAAGAAGATGTTTAAACAACAACTGTGTGACCTGAAGCAATGACCTTCCTTTCATTTCTGCAATGTGGAGTTGGAATATCCATCCATTTAACAGTACATATTTTAAGCTCTTGTTCAAACCTCCAGACTATAGAAAATTCATGTGGAAATTCACAGATTCACAGAATATTATGAGTTGNGGACTTCTTAATTTTCTCTATCATGGAAGGTATTCTGAGAATAAGTGATTAATAGCAACACATTCATTTGTAGGCAAATCTAAAATGAGAATAGTCATCGAAAAAGTGAAAATAAAGTATTTGAAATCTCACCATAGATTCAACATGGATTTGATCCCAAGATAATTTTGTGTATTTGAGCCATTCTTATTAACTCACAGGTCATTTGTATGTGTCTAGTAGAAAAGAGGAGTTAAGAGAGTGAAGGCTGGAAGGTTTTCCCTTAGCAGCTTCATACAGTGGGGATTCATCTACAAGTCACAATAGAGCCCTGACTATTTTCTTTGACACTTTAGACTTTGAACACAAATTAATATATTTATATTAACGATTTGACTTTTGAACTAAAAATATAAGTATTGATGAAGATGTTTTCTATCAGTAATAAATATTTTCTCTGAGTAGTGTTTCATAAAGGTTATTTTTCAGTGATGTTAGAGCTATAATATTTATTTAATGATGTTACTTTCATGGCCACATGCATACTGCAGGTTTTAAATGTGATAACAACATTGTTACTAGAAAGTAAATACCTTTACAGTATGAGTGAAAATATGTTAATATCTGTTGCAGTGTACACTTTTGTAGGAAAGGGAATGGTAAAATACTCTTTAAAAAAAAAGATTTTTTAAATTAATTGACAAATTGCCATTGTTTTTATCTTCATCATTTGTTTTCTCAACTTAGAAGGTGTAGAATGAGTAGCACATTTTACCTCCAGACTAAGAAAGAAAATTTTGTTTAGCAAAAAGGGGTTACAATCACACCTTGGTAATTTGGGCTGTCATATTCACGGCTTCATTGACTCACAGACATTTTTTCCACAATCCTTACTCAGTGATTTGCAGAGCAGTGTATAGTTCTGTGGGATGGTGCAGTCCTACACTGCTGTGGCTAAGTGGCCAGGTCAGCTGCCCGTCTCTGCCAGGAGTGAGGAAGTCTTAAAACTGGAACATACAACACCGCGTGGGTCCCATTCTGGCTGCAGCAGCCAATCTGGACTTTCTTGCGCACATGTGCATAGCCTTATCTGTGATTTTCTAGCAAGTAACTCTTGTTACCAATTGAGTTTAAAAGTACGAAATAACCCTTTTCTCCTATTATTGCACACATTAGCCAACCTAGGGAAAGGATTCAGACATGGGTAGAGAGGGATATTTATTAATACCACATTTTGTTCTAAGTCTCTGGATGTAATATATTATTTTTGTCTATAATTTTTTATTATGGGGAGATTGTATAATATAAACTGATGGGCTGAAACCCAGTCTTCCAGCCATGTCTTCTGAACAGCAAGGGTAGAGACAGGAGCAAACAACAGTGTAAGCCCTGCAGCCTTGTTCGCCTCTTTGCTGCTATTGTCACACCTCTGTTGCAGTGATAAAACCATATCTGATAGTGGCAGTGGAGGCTGGAATTGGGAAAGTGTTTCAGGTTCAAGAGTAAGTTCATGTTTGTCCTTTAGTATGTTTTCTTGCATGAATACAGATTGAGACATAACTGGAGGAGCTGTTAGGAACTGAAAGATGATCTGGTTTTCTGTGAGCTTAGAAGGACTTTGTTTCTGCCTAGTGAATAGTGGTGTGCCTTAAAAATCATTAATGCTAAGTCACAGGCTTACAAGTAGCTGGCATTAGCTTTGATTCAGTGTTTCCTTGCAATGCTATAACTCAGTGCAATGGAAAATTTTTGGCTCTACTTTCCTCAGTGGTGTTCCTTCTGTGGCATGGAGGTCCTCACTGACAGGGAAACAGCATCTTTTTGCTGCTTGGCAGTAAGAGATTGTCTTGTGCATAGACTTTGATAGTCTCCTTCCTGCCAACTGTGGTAGGTTTTGTGTTTTTAAAAGAGGGATTTGTTCTTTTGACTGATTCTTCAGTATGTAACTTCTCTACATTGCTCCTTCCTCAGCTTATTGCTAATCCTCACATATTCAAATCGTTGCTTCCTTGAGGGAAGGGTGACATGTAGCTCTTTTAATTTTTTTCATTGCTTCTACAACCTGCTGTATCCTAGACTAATCAGATGCTATGCAGTTATATATCTTCCATCTCTGTAATGCATACCCAGCAAGTATGCTTGCAAAACACTATCTTTCACGCAGCCAAGTTCTTCCTGCATGCCACCAAAGTAAGGGAAGCAATGTGAGGTGTATGCAAAAGGCCTCTTCTGGATATAGAAAATTCCTTCAAATACTACATCACTGGTCATGGGGTCTATTCATATGCCAGAGTGATTCATACCTACTAAAACAGGAATAAAATGTCATTCCTAGTGACTCCATTTTTTTTCAATAGCTCAGATGACTGTACAAAAAAGTCTTACGAAACTTAATTGTGACTCGAGCCTCAATTCAAGAACACCTTTTAATTGGTTTCTCTGGGACTTCAAAAATATTTCCTGCAGTTAATTGTTGAAGTGGGGACAAATAATACAGGATTTCATGGACATGCTCTAGAAAGTGTGCAGACAGCTTTTACTATTGTCTAATATTTCTATATTTATTCATATATTATATTTACATCCTTCTTCCTATATTTTCTCATATTCCAAAAACTTCTCTTTTTTTCTTTTCCTCCTCTGTCTGGATGCACCTAGACATAGGTCAGATACACAACAGGCTGTCTCTTCTTTCCAAAGACAAACTGGGATTCTGGTTAAAACAATTTGAGAGGAGTTCTGCACAGTACACTGAGGCGGATTCCCTCAGACCATCAGGAAGTGCTCCAAGAGAAGCACTGAGAGAATGTAGATCAGCTTGCCAATTTCTCAGATGTTATCACTAGCTATGGTGTCTACCTTCTTCTGCATCTTAAACAGTTGTGATGCCATTAAAAGTCAGTGTGCTTCCCAACAGCAGTGATTGTGTTTCAGAAACGAGTGGAAAAATTACTGTGTGCAGTTGGCAGATGAGTTTCTAATGTGCTCCGGGATTCTTTTCCAAGCTGTAAATTCAAATTACATCTCATCATGTGTCTAGTTAAAGAACAGAATATGTCACAATAGAGAAAGAGAAAACCAGGGAGAGATTGTGATCCTGTTGGCAATTATATAAGTCTAGACTATTTCACAATCATTTCTTATCCCAGGATGAATGAAAGCAGAATAGGGGGTCTACTGGGGAAGAAAGCTAACAAACAAACTTTCCATACTCATACTGGAGAATTTGTGAGATAGTAGTTCGTATATTTCAAGTGATTTAAACACTAACAGCAGAGAAAATATGTAAACATAAATATTGTAAGTAAGTTACAGAATGTCATGATTTCTTTTCATAGAATCATAAAATGCTTTGGGCTAGAAGAGACCTTAAGAGTTTACAGAATCACAGAATATTCTGAGTGGAAGAGATCCATAGGGGTGAACAAATCCAGCTTTTAAGTGAATGGTACATAAAGGGGATTGAACCCATGACGCTGGTGTTAGTAGCACCAAGTTTTAACCAACTGAACTAAGATCATCTAGTTCCAACTCCCTTGCTATCTGCAGGTACACACGCTTCCCACTAGATCAAGGTTGCTCAAAGCCACATCCTGCCTGACCTTGAACACTTCCATGAATGGGACATTCACAACCTCTCTGAGCCAAATGAGCCCCACAGATATTCGTGTTCTGTATGTTTGCAGTTTCATTTAATTGAAGAATATTTTTATGCGAGTTGTGCATAAATGCGTGTGCACAGACAGTACCACGAACCCAGTCAGCTCATGAATATGTAATGAGCTCATGAATACTTAACTTGGTCCCGCCCAGGAGCCACCGGGGTTGGCGAGGGGAGGGACCTGTGTACTGCATGGCCTGGCTTGGCCTGGCTGTGATGTGTCTAATGTAAATGTGTGGTTTTGCGTGGCTGGAATTGTTCTCCACTGGGCTGCAAGATGGGGAGATGAGGATGCCATTGTGTGTGTCTGTGCATGAGAGCAGAAAGCACTGTCCCCCCATCCCCTGGGGCTGACAGGTGGTCGTCCCCTCTGAGATGCCGCATTGCAGTCTGCTTATGTCATAACCTGTGCGTCCCAATGAGCCCCAGCTCCTGGATGCACTGGGGGCTCTGCTCGACACCCCTGACAGCTGGGGGAGGGAAGCATCAGGCCCTGCAAAAGGGCAGCCAGAGGGTGGCCAGGACCGCGGCAGCTTCCTTATGCAGAGAGAGGCAGTGCAGCTGCCCGTGCAGGCTGGGTGGCACCACTGCACAGCGCTGGGAGGGAAAAAACCCAAACAAAACAACTCCCCAGAAGCTCCCAAACAACACAGGCAACCAAACAAAGAAACAGGGACCAACACGTGGCAGGCAGAGCGAGCACTGCGGAAGCCATGCTCTGCTCTGCTGGTACCTGGGAAACCATTCATTCTGTGCACTGCTGCAGCCCACATGTTTAAAGTGGAGTTTCAAATGTGGCTTCCCAAGCAGCATGGCTGTAGTTTTGTTCAAATCTTCCACACACAGCAAAACACACCACACTCTACAGTTAAACTAAGGGGAGCGGAAGTTTTTTGTAGGCACTGATTAAAAGCAAGTACTTGACTCCCCTGGTGACAGAATAGCCTGGTTGTGTTGTTGAGGCAACACAGCCGCCAGTTATGTCCACTGTCAGCAGCGGTGCTGGCTCTGTAACCCTACCTAACCAGCTAACCCTAACGCAGGCCTCGGAGGGGCTGTGGCAGCTGCTACTCATACCCACACTGTTTCGGGAGCAGCGGGGTCAGGGCTGGCGGGGCATAGCTCAGCTGAGTTCCCAGCGCAGGACGTGTTTCCTCCTAGCATTGCTCACAGCTTGAGCTCCTACTGCTTGTGGGGGCGCAGCATGGGAGGCTGGGCTCCTGCCCCAAGCCCTGAGCACTGCTAGCCCTCCACCCCTCAGGTTCCAGGTTCAAACAGAGTTTGCCTTTTTTGTACAATTCCCCATCTGCCTGATACAATGTGGAAAACGTCTATGAGCTCCCTACATTCCACCCAGAGGGATCCACAGCCCCACAATGGGTCCTCAGCCTGCCATGATGCATGGAGGTTTGGCAGACCCCCACGGTCGATATGGGACCTTTGTGCCACCAATGCGGCAGCAGAAGCCTGGGACTCACCATGGGGACAGCATGGCTGCAGAGTTTCGCTGCCCCAGTTCCCTGGGACTCCCCTGCCGGAAAGGGGCAAAAGGTACTTGCTTCATTTTCCTGAGGTGCAACATGGTGCATGCCACTTGTGGGACCGCCCTCTAAAGCTCATTAGCTAAGGGGGCGTGGCTACAGGCAGGACTTAATTGAATATTCATACATTTGGTATCTTAATGGATTTCATTACTTGCGTGCTCAGAACCAGCCTCCTGCGAGTTCTGGGTGTTCACTATTGTCCTGGGTCAATTAAGATGAAGTATGAATTGAATTTAGAAGTACTTAAATAATATACAGTTATACCCTGTTGTTCATGAGGAAAAGGACAAGCCATGGGTCTCGCGAAAAGCTAAACTCGCAAAGAAGTGCAGGTTGTTAATATGCATGCAGGCCACGCCCATTGCTCCACCCCCCAGCACTCCAGAGTGCTGCAGACAATTTTCTGCTTCTGCCCTCAGACTGTCAGCACAGGGGAGCAAAGGGAACAATTTCCGAGTCCCCTCTGACTCAGGAGACACCCCCCACTGAGAATCTGTTGGCTTCTCTGAGCTGCTGCGACCACGCTCCCACAGCCCAAACCCCGTGCTGCTGCTCCCCCACCCAGACCCCAGTGGGTGTGCCCATGGCATCCCGGCATGGTGTCTTGGCCCACTGGGGCTGCCGCGGGGCCGGGGCTGATGCAGGGCTGGGGCTGCTGAGGGGCCGGAGCTGCTGGCCTGCTGAGGCTGCTGTGGAGCCAGAGCTGCTGTGGAGCCGGGGCTGCCGTGGGGCTGGGGCTGCCGGCCTGCCGGGGCTGCCGGCCCACTGGGGCTGCCACGGAGCTGAGGCTGCTGTGGTGCCGGGGCTGCCACGGGGCTCTAAACGCCAGGCTGAGCCGGAGAAACCGCACACCCTCTCGGCGTGCCCTCCCTGTCACAGATCCCTGAAGCTGGACTGCAAAAAATTCCTTCGCAAATGGGTGGGGTCATAAAGGAGAGGTCGCAATGTAGCGAGGATTGACTGTATATGGAGAGAAATAAGAACTTTACGGGGAAAAAGGGAAAAAAATAATATAACAAGTATATATATATATATATATGTTGAACAGAAACAATAACAGTATCAAAAATAATGGAACAATGATAACTGTAGATATCTGGGAAATAAACAAGCACAATGGGGGTGCCTAGTTCAAGGAAAACCAGGGCACCTCCGGGATTCTGGGGGCAGGGGAATAGGGTTCAGGGTAGGCAAACCAGTGGAGTAACAGCCAGTGATCCTTTCCTGAAATGTCCAAGGGGCTGCAGGGGAGATCCAGTGGTTGGCAGGGGAAAAGCTGTGCTGAGATGAGGAGTCAAAGGTCCACGTGGTCCAGGGCAAAATGGTGGCGGTAGAGATCAGAGGTAAAAACGAGGCTTCCTCAGTTCAGAAGATCCACAATTCACCCTCCTGAGGCCCAGGAGCTGTAGTTATAGGGCCTCGGGCCCCTCCCATGTCACGTGCCTTGGGGGCATGTCTTCACATGCTATTGGCTGTCACTCAGCATCTCATCCTTCAGGTCCATCAACCACACTACTCAGCTTATGACCTTTTCTGAGGGTACACTCAGTCCTACTGTTTATGTCATTGATGAAAATACAGTCTGCTCTCCTATATCACGCCCACGAGGGCTTATTNCATAGTACTGGCCCAAATACGGACCCCTGAGAGACACAACTTATCACCAATGTTCATTGGGACATTGAGTCACTGACCAACTCCCCCCTAGATCCTAATGTCCAACTAATTCCTTATCCAATGAACAGTCCACCCATGACGTTGGGCCCCTTCCGGCTCGGAGTGGCCTGCTAGACTGTGGGGGATCTAGGCTGGTGTTATGCCCTGCGATGTGCTCTCGGTCTCCCTACGGGTGTTAGATGGTGAGTTGGACTAGATGATCCTTGTGGGTCCCTTCCAGCTCATAATATTCTGTGTGATTCTGTGTGTGATCATATCCATATATTCCCAATTTAGAAAAAAAGATGCTACGGAGAACCATGTCAAAGGCCTTATAGAAGTCTGGGTAAATTGCATCTGTAGCCCTTTCCTTGTCCATTCTATTCAGTTTGTTCCTTTTACTGCAAGTTGCCATTGCCATTGTTTTGTTTGTGAACTGTGAGGTTTCACAACAATTTGGCACCTTCTGAAAAGCACTGGAAACTGAATCATGGGAGGAAGACACTGTCCAGGTTCTGATGATGCTGTTGTTTCTCTAAATCCCCAGTCATGGGGTCAGGAAGGGAATTTATTTTTCTTGTAGTACTGGCCATGCTTCATGACCAAGGCAAAATACAACATTAATTGCCTTTTAATAAATATTTGTAACATATGTTCCCAGAACACTGTTGTAAAATAGAAACTGATCCCATACTGCAAGTAATAATGTAATATTACAAGTAATAATGAGTGATGTGGAGACCTGAAGAAATGTCAGAACCTAAATCTAACTAAATCCTTGGGGTGTACAAAAAATTGTAGCGAGCACACATTTCCTAGTTTCTCTGTAATTTTTTAATCTTTCATTAATCATGTCTAGCTTTATTATTATCATCTTTTTGCAAGTCCTGGCATGTTTAAACAGAACATATATAATAGACTTTTGCATAGCAGACTATATTATTGTTAAGCATGGAATTATGAGTTTGTTTTCTTGTATCGTGTGGAGACATTTCTCCTGGGAATTTTGGTGGCATAAAGTCATTATAATGGCACAAGCAATGACCTCTGGTACTTTACAAAAGGAAACTATAAAAACTTTCTTGTCGTGTTTAAGTGGCACGGGAATTTAGGTATATTACCTGGAATGTAATTATTCAACTTGGAGCACAGCCAAGGCAGTGAGACTAACAATGTGTTTAATCTTATGAAAAGATGGCATGGGAACTTTAATGACCATGTTTTGTTGGTATTTTGAATTTATAATGTCTCTGAGAGACAGTTCTTGTGGTGCTGCACTCAAAGGACATAATTAAAAAATCTGTAATTCTGCTGAGCTTTGTTTCAACTGGGTTTTTTCCAGAGAGATGTGCATTTATTCTGTTTTATTTCTAATCTATTCAATGTAGCCTTGTGATGTCAGGGAGTTAGCCATGGGAGGAAGCAGCTGGTCCGACCCCAGGCCATCCATTGATGGGGCACTGGTTTCCTTGGCAACAGAAACAATGAGAAACCAGAGACGGCTCTTTTCCAGTTCATGTTTCTTTTTCACTCGATGTTATAGGCTTCTGA
>WEKX01012131.1:16709-27795 GCA_013390025.1 Pitta sordida
CAGCTCATTAATATGCAAATTTCCCTCACACCCTTACACACCCCTCGGTGCTGTTTCGGCACTGCCCTGCTGTGTGTTGGTGTTTGTGTTGGTGTTTCCCAGCGCCACGGCCACCCCAAGCTGGGAAAGACCCTGAGTGTTTAAATTTTTCATAACTGCATGAAGCCTCCTCTCTTGGAGTGGGGCAAACATCTGACTGTGCCTGGAGTGGAGCCACCGCTGCTGCGTCTGCCCTGCCTGGAAGCCAGGGACTCGCCTCTGCTGCCCCTGGCTGGGATGGGAGCTGCGGAGCCCCACTGTGCCTGCTCCACTGGGAGCGGAGCCACCACGACGGCTGTGTGGGTTGAGTTGCATATTCANTAAATTGCATCTGTAGCCCTTTCCTTGTCCATTCTATTCAGTTTGTTCCTTTTACTGCAAGTTGCCATTGCCATTGTTTTGTTTGTGAACTGTGAGGTTTCACAACAATTTGGCACCTTCTGAAAAGCACTGGAAACTGAATCATGGGAGGAAGACACTGTCCAGGTTCTGATGATGCTGTTGTTTCTCTAAATCTCCAGTCATGGGGTCAGGAAGGGAATTTATTTTTCTTGTAGTTCTGGCCATGCTTCATGACCAAGGCAAAATACAACATTAATTGCCTTTTAATAAATATTTGTAACATATGTTCCCAGAACACTGTTGTAAAATAGAAACTGATCCCATACTGCAAGTAATAATGTAATATTACAAGTAATAATGAGTGATGTGGAGACCTGAAGAAATGTCAGAACCTAAATCTAACTAAATCCTTGGGGTGTACAAAAAATTGTAGCGAGCACACATTTCCTAGTTTCTCTGTAATTTTTTAATCTTTCATTAATCATGTCTAGCTTTATTATTATCATCTTTTTGCAAGTCCTGGCATGTTTAAACAGAACATATATAATAGACTTTTGCATAGCAGACTATATTATTGTTAAGCATGGAATTATGAGTTTGTTTTCTTGTATCGTGTGGAGACATTTCTCCTGGGAATTTTGGTGGCATAAAGTCATTATAATGGCACAAGCAATGACCTCTGGTACTTTACAAAAGGAAATTATAAAAACTTTCTTGTCATGTTTAAGTGGCACGGGAATTTAGGTATATTACCTGGAATGTAATTATTCAACTTGGAGCACAGCCAAGGCAGTGAGACTAACAATGTGTTTAATCTTATGAAAAGATGGCATGGGAACTTTAATGACCATGTTTTGTTGGTATTTTGAATTTATAATGTCTCTGAGAGACAGTTCTTGTGGTGCTGCACTCAAAGGACATAATTAAAAAATCTGTAATTCTGCTGAGCTTTGTTTCAACTGGGTTTTTTCCAGAGAGATGTGCATTTATTCTGTTTTATTTCTAATCTATTCAATGTAGCCTTGTGATGTCAGGGAGTTAGCCATGGGAGGAAGCAGCTGGTCCGACCCCAGGCCATCCATTGATGGGGCACTGGTTTCCTTGGCAACAGAAACAATGAGAAACCAGAGACGGCTCTTTTCCAGTTCATGTTTCTTTTTCACTCGATGTTATAGGCTTCTGACGAAGAATCAGATGACTCCTATCAATGCAAACTAAAGCTGAGTGGAATGGCGTAAATGTTACCATATTTTCAAGATTTTCAAGGCTGTGAGCTTCTGAAGTCTGCTGCAATCAGCATTAATTTTCTACTGAAAAATATTAACAAAATAGGACTTTTTTTCCTGTTTGTGAATTATTCATGGCACTGTATCAAAAGAAAGAAGTGAGTGAAAAATTTCTGCACTGGCTTTGACTCATGCTGTATGCATAATGCCTTTGCGTGTGCAAGAATGCAGCCTAAAGGGAGGTTTAGTGGTTCAATTAGGGCTGTAGATCTAGTGGACATGGTGAAAACTGCATCTATCCTTTTAGTAAAACTCCTGACATTTTTAATTTCCTTAGGAAAAAAATAAACTGAGAGATAAGAGAAGGAAGCGACAGTCAGGTTGGCATAGGATTTTGACAGCAAAGGCACGATGATGTGTGGATGCCTGCACAAATAAGACCTGCGAGTTTGAGTCCACATAAACTTTCACCCAGAATATTGTCATTTCTCTGACACTTTGCAAGTTTATAGCATTTTTTTTCTTAAGTGTCTGGTGAAAATGACTGCATGAGTTACAGGGAAATAATAAAGAGTTCAGAATTTTTTAACATCAGGGAAGATGTTCTGCATTTATTCTGCTTGTTGTAAGAAAAATTGAGTTTCTTCTTTTTTTTATATTTGAGTTACTAAATACAAATGTGTGAGATCAAAATAGGGAACTCAGGAATTAGTAAAACAGTAGTTCAGCTGACCATAAGCTTAATTCTTATTTTATATTAGTAAAAAATATTTGAGTAACTTAATTTTTTAATTCATAAAGGTAAGATCAATTTCCTCCTATACACACACACTGAGAATGGCATTGCCACAAAAGTTTTTTGAGGCTTTGAGGACTCCTTGTAATCCTTCTATAATAACTGCTTCCTCATCAGGGTGAAAGTCCTGCTACCTGGCTATGCATGGAACATGCCCTTTGCGTGTTATAACCTCATGTTGCTAAAGCAGAAATGGTTGTTACCTTGTGTATTGTGAGAAAGGAAATGTTCTCTCTCCTTTTATACAAACAAGCTTGATGAAACTATACTTACATCAGCCACAGATGAGCCCTATCTGCAAGAAACACTGGGAGTTCAAGTGTGTGGGATTTCATGGGAAATCATGCAGTTAACAGGTGGAAGTCTGAATATTGGTGCGCATTGACAAAGTATGACAGTGTAGTGTGACTGTCTGGTGGCAAATGCACAGGGAGTTGGGCTTCAGTTGATGCAGCTTAGTATGGTTTTGGAACTGGGTACAATGAATTTCAGCACGTGAGTGGCTCACAAAGGAGATTTTTGTGACATGAACCTGGTTCTGAGGAGTTTCTTCTTCCCGGGGGCTAATTGTTCGGCTAGCTACATTCCCAGGAGAGAAACCCGACAATGAACAAAAGCAAAAGAAAAAGGCTCTCTTTCTCCTTCAGAGATACGATCCCAGTTTATTCTGAAATCTCCTTCACAGAATCACAGAATCACAGAATATTATGAATTGGAAGGGACCCACAAGGATCATCTAGTCCAACTCACCATCTAACACCCATGCAGAGACTGAAAGCACATCCCAGAGTGGTAACACAGACCTAGTTCCCTCACAGTCTAGCAGGCCACTCCNNNNGGTGAGGTATAGGGAGGGGTTCGCTAGGAGATACCACGCAGCAGATGGGGGGGAAGTACAGAATGTATCATTTGTGACAAGCCACCCAAAGCTGAAGGTATGAATGCACTACAACATGGTTCCATTTCCCAGATCCAGTACATATAATTTGTGTCATATTGCAATTAAAATACAGGCTGAATTTCTGCTGATTCTTGAGGTAGCTTAAAATTCTGTGCAGACTGCAAGATGCTGCTAACTGACCAGGTAGCATAAAATGCAGGGAATATACACAGATATTCAAGACTTCAATATTTATCCTCTAAAGAAATTCTCCATTAATAAAATGAGAAATGAATTTATAGCTATGAATAGGCAGCATAAAGTTCAAATTTTTATAAACACTTTTTTTTCAAAAGTCCTGTGCTTTTAGGCATTATTTCGATTAATAGTTATAAAGCTTAATAATGGCTATCAAGTTGTTGTAGGCAATGAAAACTCAGCATATTTTAAGGTCTCAATAGTTACTGTTCCTGCAGATACTCTGAGCAGACCACTATTCTTTGGTCTTTGGGGATGGATAAGGCCTGAGACATGGCATTTATTTGTTTATCTATATATTTATTCTATGATCTATTAAGGCCGAGGAATCGGTGTATAAAAAAGGCTATTTTATCTTGGATTCCAACATGACAAATTTTTATGCAACAACAGGTTCCACTCATGTGAAACTGAAGTGCTTAATGCCAGTATAGAGTGATCTCCTTCAGAAAAGTTAGGATTCATTCTGCTACAGAGCATGTGATTTCACTGCAGTGTCATTTCATGAGCAGGCATTTTTCAAACTTATGCTTTTGGTTGGAAGTGACTTGGTAAGAAAGAATAAATCCCAGTTAGCTGCATTCAGCTACAGACTGTCTATTCATGCTAGGTCAGAGAGAGGGTGCCATATTGCAGTTCACTACGTCATGTAGACTGCAAAAACAAAAGCAGCATTTGAACATGGAAGATAAAAAAACTGAGGAAGTTGATGGTCAAAGCCTGAGCAGCAAAATGTTAAATTTAAATATAAATATTAATCTTTTATTCCCATGGCTGTGCTTTTTTTTTCCCCCAGTGTAGTACAGGGCCTTCTTAGTATTCTGCTCCTTTCTTTGCTATTGTTTTGCTTTAAACTTCAGCATTTTAAAACATATTTACCTGGGTGATGGAATAATACATTCTACCCTCTCATGTCCAAATATTGTTTTTTCTTATGCTTCCAGTAACATGTCTACACAAGCAGGTATGATGGTTTGGGTTTTTTTTCGTAAGTTCTTCCCAGGGTTTCCCAAAATAAAAATTGCATCTGTATTTGGTTTTCCCTAGAAATTTGGTTTCCACTGTTATGCCTGACTTACAAGTCATATCACCAAAAAAACCCCTTCATAAATATGCAAACAAAATGTGTTACTTGGGCAGAGTCCAAATTCTGTGCTCTGATTCTACTTTAGAAATGCACTGTAGATCAATTTTTTATTATTATTTTTGGGCTATAATCTGCTAGGCAGTGATCAAGGTGAATGCAGCACAGCTGTTGTGAGACTGAAGGAGGTGAAGGTAATATCATGCATCTCATATTCAGTGAAGGTTTGGTAACAGAGGAAACCTGTTTCTCACTCTATCTGTTACTTGCAGGAACAGCTACCCTGGTAAGGCATGGATCATGTCTGTCTTCTTTCTCAGAAATGGCTATACTCAAACCTCAAAAATCTTAAGCATAGCTTTTGGAAGAGGGTCCAAACTCAGTCCTTAGGGCCAAAATCAGTTTCAGGACTTGAGGAGATGCAGTCCCTGATCATCAAGTTCATCATACCTGGTCGATGTGAAAGACTGATTGAAGCCAGATGAGGATTGCCGGTGAAACCACTCTCCTCTTGTTGTTCTTGTCACCTCTTGAGGTCCAATGCAATTCAACCTGCGATTTCACCAGCCATTGTAGCGCTGGATGAAGACAATGAAACACAGTTTGTAAGTATGAGAAACTGGATTTGTACCTCACTAGGTTATTAGTTATTGTGTTGGACCAACAGTCTTTGGTGGGAGGAGGAAGCCTAGACCTAGGCCTGAAGGTTGCCTACAGAGAGCACATGGCAGAGCCAGAAGGGCGCTGCGTGATCAGTGAACCAAATGTTCTGCCTGGCAGGAGTGACTATGGTAGCCAAATCATATAAGCAGATGCACAGGACTTCTATTTTTTCAGCATTCTGTCTTGAGGCCTGGCAACATTAGACTCTTGGTGGTAAATATTTTTTCTCTTCTTTCTTTATTCTTTTAATAATCCCAGGTAAGAGTGAAGCTTCAAGACTGGAGCATTGCAGTAAGCAAAATTCCACTACAGGGACCCCCTAAGTCCCACCCTTCTGCTGGAGTTGGAATAAATAGAATTACAACCAAAAATTCAGGGATTCAATTTAAATACAGATCTGTCCACCAAACACTTACCCAAGTGTAATCGAAGCTAAATATTTAAACTAGAACTGACTCAGCAAGCTATGGTGAATGCTGTCATGGTAATTATTAAATTTTACCCTGTATTTAGTACAGAAATACAGAAAAAGTTGAAAAGTTACACCTATCTGTCTTTCTAACGCCTGAATGGAAGTCCAGTACTCCATGGAAAGGATTCAGTTGTCCCTTTGTTATATGTTTTTGTCCTGCTACAGAATTGTATTTACATGATAGCTGCACATGCACACTTTATCCTGCAATGCAAGTTAAACAGTCTCTCTAATTTTGGGAGCCCTCTGGGCACGAGACTCTTGCTTAAATTGCTTGAAGTCTGTGTAGAGCCAGCAGTTGAGAAATGAAAGAACCGTGCTCTAGATGAGTGTAGAAATTATGTGTAATGGGATGCAATTTGCCTAAATGCAATTGTACATGATGAACATTATGGCGTAGCTATCAAATAAAGCCTTGCTTTGAACAGTGGAGGAGGCCTGAACTACTCCAGTTGCAACACAGCTCTAAAATAGAACTGGAGTTATTTGTGCCAAACCTGGCTTGCCGGGTCAGGAGCCTTCACCAGAAGATTAGGAGCTCAGAAATAGCTCTGGTACCTGGGAGATGATGCAGACTGTCCTTGTTATAGATTTATATTTGGGCAAGCTTAATGGGAGGGAGAAATCTCTCATTTCCTTGTGGGAGGTGTTGAGCTAGAAAGAAGTTGAGTTTGGATGAACAAATACCTAGTGGGTGGAGGTGCACAGCACCTGCAGCTCTGTTAGCTTCCACTTGAAGCTCAGTTTTTTGGAAACTCTCCATGATACATTACTTACTTGCAGATAATGTTTCTAAAAAAAACATCAGAAGACATGGAAACCATCTAGGATGGTATTTTTGTGCTGGATTTGAGGAAGACCTTTCCTATGCATTTGGATGTGGGTGAGGTTTTTTATTGCTGTTTTAGAAATTATTTGCAAATACATATATGGTATTTAATCTGAAAATCTGAAAAAAACCCAGCAAACAGCCCAGCACAGAGGTGTTGGAATTCAAATGTAAAGTTTTTCTCCTTGAAATGAGGCTCATTTTCAAAAAAAAAAAGGCAGAGTTGTCTCACCCACTGAGACACTTGTGATCCATGAGCATTTTGATTCAATTCACACGAGAGAGATGCTGTCTAATTACTGAGAAATTAATTCGAAAACAAAACCTCATACCCTTTTCACATAAACTAAACACCCATCCTGTCCTGCAGAAATCAGCAAACTGTGTGTGCTCTCTATGGGTTCCTCCTGGATAATTTACAGATACACATGAAATTATCCATTTTGTATGTGCTTCTAACACATTTAAAAACACAGGAATGAAAATATAACATCTATCCACATTTTAAGAGGTGGGTATAGGTGAAATTAAGTATTTTTTAACCCATTTAAAACATCCAGTAGTTTGTGATATTACATTTCTAGACTGTATCTACTGAGCTAACCATAGGCTTACCTAAAATCCCTAAGGAGCTTTGTGACTGATTTCTTTTACATATATATATAGTTATATAAACACTGTAGTCTTGCACACAATCTGACTACTTTACACACCACTGCAGCCTGTTCTAATTGTGTTTTTTGTCTCTTAAATGGTTCCATGTTACACACTAGGTAAGGGGAGGATCTCTCAAGGTCCTCTGGTCAAACCCTCTCTTAAAAATGAAGGATTATTTAATATACTGCATTTGCTAATGCTTGTGCTAGGCTTCTTTTGAACATTTAAAATAATGAGTTTTCTACTGATTAGACAGAAAGATTATTTCATGAAGTAGCAGACCTTGTCAGTAGAAAGTTTTTGTTAGTTGATTCCTAAAGTTTTTATCACATTTCAAACACTCGAGTGAGACATCTACTTTTTGATACGTCTTGAAACATCTATAATGAATACCCATCTAGATGAAATACATTAATTTCAGTAAGATGAGGATAGTTAACTTTGGAAAATTGAATGAAGATGGAAGGATAAGGCTGAACAATGTCATAATGCATATTTTCTATCTATGTATTCAGTTATAAAGGAAAAAAAAGTAGAGATTGAACATTTTACTTCTACTTCTGGCATAAAAATCCTCACCCCCTTCCACTAATGTCTCATCGGAACTAAAGGAAGTGGATACTTAATATGTTCAGAACTGGCCATGACATTTATGCACATTTCTAAAAGAACCCCAGACTTTCAAGTTCTTGAAATATATAAATCTTTATGACATCATTTGAATTGAATAAGATATATGCTAATAGACATACAGTTATTTGAGACTATGCCAGGAGACTCTTGTGCATACTTTTTTATGGGATAGCTTGAGCTAGCTTATGAAACTTGGTTTTGTAGGAAATAGTGAACTACTCTTACCTCAAACCAGTCTTCCCTAGAGCATTGTAAATCCACATTCACCCATTGCTTTCAATAATGTTGGGAATGTCACCCTGTCACAGCTAAAGGGTCGCAAAATTATATCCTACTGATATTATTTTTTAATGCTTTATAAATAATACAGTTTTTAACACTAATTCTGTGATTAGTTGATATTATGAGACCAGTTTGTATGTGTTGTTGACATAATTGAAAGGAAAGAGGCCGAGCTAAATTCAGATGAGCAATTCGAAAAGGAGATAGATGCCATTTTGTCAGCAATATCCCCAACTGTATTTTGTTTACCTTCCATGAGTATGTGCTGTTCCGTATTGGCCACAGACTCATTGTCTTTAAAGTATTAGCAACAAGAACTGGGGAAATACACATTATAGAAACAGGGCTCAAAGCGATGTTTCAGCTTGGTTTTCCAGAAGTGGAAAAACCCATTTTGCTGGCTCTACAACACAGTTACTGTATATTAGGCTCGAAGTACTGATACCCTAGAGGGGAGATATAAAAGGCAGAGCTGTGAAAGAAGAGTTTTATATGGCCGATGCTGCAATGGGAAGTGGAAAGAGGAACATGGGTATTTGAAACCTGTGTGTGTAGGGGAACATGGGGGAGTTCTTCAGAGGGACCTTGACAGGCTGGAGAGATGGGCAGGCTCCAACAGTATGAGGTTTAACAAGACTAAGTGCCGGGTTNCCCAGGGAGGTGGTGGAGTCACCGTCCCTGGAGGTGTTTAAGAGAAGACTGGATGAGGAGCTTAGTGACATGGTCTAGTTGGGGGGTGTAGGGCTCGATGATCCTGTGGGTCCCTTCTGGCTCAGAGTGGCCTGCTAGACTGTGAGGGAACTAGGTTTGTGTTACCGCTCTGGGATGTGCTTTCGGTCTCTGTACGGGTGTTAGATGGTGAGTTGGACTAGATGATCCTTGTGGGTCCCTTCTAACTCATAATATTCTGTGAATCTTTGAATCTGTGAGTGAGAGGGGATACTTGAACTCATTGTGCAGCACTCAAGTTGCAGCATAGCAAAAGACAAGCATAAAATCTGTATGCAAGGAGGAGGGAATGAAAGGTCATGAAAGGGAGGAGGTCTGTATTTAGCCCATCTTTGTCCTTGCTTGAAGGTTGGTGTCATTTAGCTGAAAAAGTAGTGATTTTTGCAGGTGATCTCATTCTCATGACTTCAACACCATGGATGTGTGATGAATTTAAATGCATAAAAGCAACAATGGTCATATTTTAGGACATCCTAATGGTACCTTGTTCTTCATCTTTTCTTCATTTCAGTACACTGAGTGACCTCTAATCACAAGAAACCTTGAGGTGCAACTTCTGGAGCTTTTGACCCGGTCTTTGGCCAGAGTAAATGATGCCAGCTGTAATGGATGCCTTGAGGCAAGACAGATTTATACTGTTTGGAGCAGTTCATGAAACAGTTACAATAAATTCATTCACATAGTATAAATTAGTTATTTGTCTTCTATTGTCACCTTCTGCAGGTATTTAGGAAACAAATTAATTTGCAGATTAGTAATAGAAATATATTGAAGAGAGTATTCAAAAATCTTCCACTTTTTTTGGATGTATTTCAAACATTTGGTTTTAGGACCTGCACTCTGCATGGTATAAACAGGTTATTTTGTTTACTAAGTAGATTCAGATTACCTTGACTGAGGAATTACAAATGTGCAAGTATGTTGTTTATTATCCTCAGATTGAATAGTGAGTATTGTCTAAGAAGTTAATGTTAAAAATGTGAAGCAGATGAGTAAAATTCAAGAGTAAGGGAGATGCTATATTTTCTGATGTCTTTATTATGAAGTATTTATTTAGGATTTTTTTCCCCCCACAAAATACTAAGGCAAAAAGCACAAGGAATAATGAAATACTGAGCACCCCCAGAAGTCCCAGAGTGACAGGTCTGGGCAGGTCCTGCAAGTTATGCAATCTGTGAAGATACCAAACCCATGAATATTCAACTACATTCCCTCCCCCCGCCTCCCTGTGCCGTAGCCACACGCTCTCCACTAATTATGTCTGGAGGGCAGTCCTGGGAGCCCTGGCTCCCAGGGCTCATTAAAGTGGAGGAAACACCTTTTGGTGCCTCCTGGCCGTGGAATCTGGAATCTGAGATGTTATGCGCATGTATGCGGTTGCACAACTCACTAAAAATCCACCTGCGACTAATTCAATACGCAAATATGCAAATCATGAATATGTGGGGTTTCTCTGTATAGACGTCTTCAGCTTAACAAAGGCCTAAATATGTTGTACTTCTAAACAGAGTACTGCTGGTTGACATCTTTACTCTGAAATGAAAAAGTAAGAGAATGTATTGTTGATTTAAGAGTAAGATACCTAGCCGATTCTGTTAAGGAGAGTAAGAAATGTTTCCATAAGTAAATCAACAGTAAAAAGAGAGGCTGCAACAACCTTCACTCCTTATTGGATGCAAAAGGGAACATAGTAAGCAGAGATGAGGAAAAGGCAGAAGTATTTAATACCTTATTTGCCTCTGATTTTAACAGTAAGACAGACTGCCTGCAGGACAACTGGACTAGTGGGCTGACGGAAGGAGTCGGGGTGCAATATAACCCCCTTGTAACCCAGGAGGAGGTAGTCAGAGACTTGCTGAGTGGCTTGGATCCTCACAAGTCCATGGGACCAGAACGGATCCATCCGAGGGGGATGAAAGATGTAGCAGATGAACTCGCTAAGCCACTCTGCATAATTTACCAACAGTCCTGGCTTACTGGTGATGTACCTCAAGACTGGAAATTGGCTAATGTGACACCCATCCACAAGAAGGGCAGGAAAGATGATCCGAGTAATTACAGACCAGTCAGCCCGAACTCAGTCCCAGGCAAAGTCATGGAACAGATAGTCTTGTGTGCTATTATGCAGCAACTGCAAAATGACCATGACATTGGATCTAGTCAGCATGGATTTCAGAGAGGCAGGTCTTGCCTGAC
>WEKX01012133.1:0-21739 GCA_013390025.1 Pitta sordida
TCTTTCAAGATCTCCTTACTCAACCAGTCTTACAGGTCTTACAGTCTCTCAGTCACTTACAGCTCTTCAACCTGCAGATAAACCAGCTCCTCAATTCCCTCTACCTCAGACCCCTCCACCAACATCAACAGCATCATTAGATTATGTTTAATACTTTCTGAAGAAAACCGGAAGCTTCTTACTGATAAGTCATGAACAGAAAAAGTAAGTTACAAGTACGTACCATTTATTAGCCAGATGTGGAGCTGAAATAGTTTAATTACAATATAAAACTCTAAAGCTTCTTGTTAGATACATAATAAATCATCACTAGATGTATGCTTTGAGTCTAGGGGACAAAAAGGCATGTGACCACTTTTTGGCATTTCTCTTGTTAAGAGTCTCATTTGATACTAATAACCTCATTACTTTGGACTCACTTCACCTGTGCCTGTATTTCTGACAAGAATTAGAATTAGTTGTTCAAGGTGATGCATCTGCTGCTTTCAGGATGAAGACTTAAATACAACTACTTAACACAGTGCCAGAGTTTTACCTTTGTCTTGATCTTTACCAAGACAACATCATTGTGGTGGGCTCTTGGCAAAATGTGTATACTTTGTAATTGATGAGAAAAAATAACCTAGTATTTAATAAAATCATGTGAATTTTCTTATTTGAAACCTCATCTAATTTCTCTAAGAAGTTGGATTATATTCAGAATAGTGTATTTTTTAATGGCTGTGACAATCTTCTAATTCACCCTTTCAACTTCTGTTTTTATTTTCTCCCTTGTACTCAATTTTACTTGACATCAGAAAATGAAAAGACCTGTCTGGCCTCAACAGCTCACTTCCTGTACTTCAAGAAGGGCCTGAAGAAAATAGGCTGTAAGCAGAGATGGCTGAGATCAGTAGCATACCGAAGACGACTCAGTTCATTCATTTAACATATCCTTCTGTATTTTGTAAAGCTAGAGTGCAGTTCCTTGGTCATTTCTGGTTAATCCAGAAAACTTTGCTAAGGTAGCGTAGAAGAAGACAGTGTTTACAGTACTATTTCAATTTCTAATAATGAGTTTCCTTCTCCGTAACCGAAGAACAGTGAGGTCTCAACTCTACGCAAAGGCTCTCCAGCAATGTCAAAGAAAAATAGGTAGGGAAATGTAAGGGAAATGTTGACTTCCACAGGCCCATGATTTCGCCTGTGAGGCAAGTTGATAGTGATAAGGTCTTTGATACCTGTGGATGGTAGCAAGATCAAATCAGCTTTAGAACTGAGGAGATGTGTAGCTGGATCCAAACTAAGCAACAGGGAGCAATGAACAATCTAATTTGACCTCAGAAGAGGAAAACCTGTAGTGAGTATCTGTGATGTTCAATCTATGTTATACTGTCCTTAGGAGCCAGTGTTTACAGGTCTTGTTTCTCTCATCTTTAAAGTCATTGTACTTAGCAAAAATGAAATAGCCACTTCAGCATCCTTCATAAAGCGATCTGTTTCTTTCTCTGCAAACCACTTAGAGTAAAATAAGTGGAAGAGATTTTCCTTTGCAGTTAGACTGCAGTTGTAGGTCTAGAGAAGTTTTTTCTTTTGATATTTTCTCTGCTGCTTTGTCCTGACTGGTAACAGAACTGGAGCCCATGTCCATGCAGAATTATTATTAAATAGGGGCCAGTCCTTCAGGGTTTGTGAGCTGCTTTTACAGCGTAGCTTGCCTGCTTTGAAGTTGTCCCTTAAAAACACCCGAGGTGAGCTATACTCATTGAGGAAAGAAAATTATGTTGAGAAAGCTATCTGAACTCTAAGAAAGAATTATGTGTTGAAAGGCTTTAGCAAAGTCAAAATTAAGTAAAGAGAGTTCGCTGAAAAAGGAAACAAATTCTATTTGGAATAAATGGGTAAAATGTATCCCCTTCTGACACCAGTGCGATAGCCTTGAAAAAGATATGCTGGGGAAACATAGAAGTGTTGGATCTTTGCCCTTTTCACAGTGACAAAGAAATCTGTCAGAGTTGGAGAAGGTGTCAGTTCAATGGCCCTGGAAGCTGTGTGCCAGCAGGGTTACTTTCTACTTGTATAGTATTTATACTTGGAATAGACCAAAATAATACACATGGACAGATCAATTTCTACAACTTTTCATTTTTTCTGTCAGGCTATTACATTCAGGGAATAAATATGGACTCTGGCTTTTATTTTTAACACTCCCAATCAAAAATGTGGACAAATACATGTAAATGGTTGAAGTATTACAGCTTAGAAAGTGATTTGTAATCTGACATGTACAGTAATCCCTCGAATATTGTGGGGGGTCAGTTCCAGAAAGATGCTGTGATAAGTGAAATCTGTGAAGTAGCGGTAAAGATGGTAAATATGGTAAAGGTAGAGAAAAAAACCCGTGATTAGTGAACACAAAGTAGTGAGGGATTACTGTATTAGCTGATTATTAATGTGCTCTCATCTTGTTACTGATCTAGTAGTTTAAACCTAATGGTTGAACTTTTTTAGTTTGCTATGGACTAAGAGTATACAGATGATTATTTAATATGGCTAAATTCGTAAGTAATACATTAACATTAGGTAACTCAGGTTTTTTATTATTAACATACCCTATTCAAAAATGTGCCTGTGGCACAGGGAAGTGTAGTACTTTATAAGAGAGAAAATTGACACTATTTTTGCATTTTTTTCTGTTCAGTGGTCCAAAACTTTCCAGTCTTCTCAGACTTGTGTTTAATAGTTGTACAGGTATTGTTATTTAATACCTTCACTGGTTTTTACAAATTAGTTCTTGCAATATGCCAGGAAGTAATTTAATAATCATATTGTGTGCTTACTCTGCTCTTCCCAAATCTGCATTCGCAGTAGCAAAGCTTTTGAGTAGTTATTCCTTACTGTTATGTCATGCAGTTCTCTCGTTCTTGTCTAATTTTCTCTCTGCCAAAACCCAGTAAATTAGCTGAAGAAAAGAGATGTCTTATAGTGAATCAATACTGAACACTGAAACAAAATTAATACCTCCAGCAGTCCACAAGCTTAGGAGAGGTGAACAAGCAGATCATAATGTTGAAAGAGGAAAGAAGAGTATGGGGAATAGTTTCTTAGTTGTTATTTCAAAAAAGGGGACCTTCTTGTAACATGACTTGCCTCTGTAGTACCATGCAGCAAAGCTAGATTTTCTGGTTTTATCATCAGTGCATTGTCTTTGCTGTGTTCTTGCAGGGTGTATGTTTTGGGTTTTTTGTTTAGTGTTCACTTTGATCTAGCTTGTGGTTGCTCTGGTTCAGAGGAATAAATGAAGTAAATAAGCCCCTAATTGTGAATGAATATGTGACCTCACCTGAAGAGATTGCTCATGTCCCAGGTAGGTGAAGTAATTCTTGCACTCTGATTTTTGTCATTTAAGTGCATTGGAGCATTCTTTCAGGCACAGATCCCTGCTGTGGATTTTGTTGGTTTTGTAGATATTTGTTTAAAGGGTTCTTAAAAAAAGCAGTTGATATTTCCTATTGATATTGAAAAGAGAGTGAGAAACAACAGTCTCAATCTTCCTCTGTATCATTATGGTCCTCTTTAAGATGTTTTTAAAATGGATATTAGCCTATACAGTTATACCTCCTCCATCGTGAGAAAAGGGACAGGCCAAAGGCATCGCGAAACATTAATCTTGCAAAGAACTGCAGGTCGTTAATATGCATGCATGCCACGCCCATTGTGCCACCCCCTGGAACTTCGCAGGGCTTCGGGCACTTTTCTGCTTCTCCCCACAGACTCGCTGAGCACGGGGAAGCAAAGGGAACCATTTCTGAGCCCCCTCTGACTCAGGAGACAACCCCCCCCGAGAATTTGTTGGCTTTTCCGGGCTGCTGCGGGGCCGTGGCTGCTGGCTCACCAGGGCTGTCCCGAGGCGGGGGCTGCTACGGGGTCGCAGCTGCCGGCTTGCAGGGGCTCCCGTGGGGGTCTAAACGCATGCGTGCTCTGAGGAACCTCGCAGACCTCAGAAGTCGGACTGCGAAAAAATTGCTTTGCAAATGGGCGAAGTTGTGAAGGAGAACTCGCGATACAGAGAGGATTCACTTTATTTCAAGGGAATATTCTCTAGCTCAAGTGTGAACGGTTCACACTTCTTTATGTTATTGCACAAATCTCTATCTTTGAATGACATCAGACATTGATGTGTCTGATTGAGTGTCACACTGTGTTGTTTCTAAGCCCGCTGAAAACACAACACACTGTCATGTGGCTTGGGAAGACCCACACAGCCATTCTGTGCAACCCTTAAGAAGACAATCTCCAGGATTCTCATAAGTGCCTCATTGCAGAGCTGTTTCTGCTCCATTTCATAAATGGAAAAGAAATGGTTCTCTTGACAGAGAATGGGAGAAAATCTGCCAAACAGCTATAATAAAAAAAAGAAAAATATAAGTCTTTTAGATGGAGCTCATATGTTCTACTCCCCATACTACTCAAGTGTTAATACAAGCAAATAGTGTTACTTCCAGTATAGATGTGGAACAAATGTAATATGTACTGGCTCAGAGGAACAATTTATGAGGCTGGAGTTTTGTTATTTTTCTTCTTTTCATGGCTTCTGTTGATCAAGATAACATCTTTGATTATTACCACAGCATCTCAATTGTTTTTGTTGAGATATTCTGCACATGGAATGCAATGAGTGAGAATAATTACTACTACAATTACCTCTCAGGAGCATCTTTAGAATATGTGGATTCCTCTCTGAAATGGTCTTATCTAGGATTTTTGCAGTGGTGAAGAAAATCTTTATTTGGCACTGAGATTAAAGTGTTATGAAAATTTTCTTGGTAGAAGTTCACCCATGATAGGTTTAGAATTTACCCTTATACTGCTGTAAAGATTCTGCTTTGAACTTTTAAGGAAAATATCTGCTTTTTTGAATAGGGTACAAGTTGAACAGAGCTTAAAAAATTGGTTAAAAATTTGCGAGATATCATGGGGCTCAAAGTATGTTACTGGTTTCCCTAGTTTTGGGTAGAGGTCAGAAAGAAAATCAGTTTTTTGTAAACTCACAATAATAAGTATTTTTACTCTTCATAGCTGATCCTGATAGCAAAAGGCAGTTGCAGATAAGCTTGGATCTTTTCTTCAATAGCTGTATCAAAGGAAGAAAGATCCTCAGCCTGAGGCCTTGTTGTACCTCTTCACTGAGTACAATCACACATAGATTTCTTTCATTGCATATTTCTCCTCTCAGCTCTTGCCTGTGTGTGGATTGAAATGGATATACCGACAAATCAGGCAAAAATGGCTGTGTTCCAGGCTATTGCACAGAATTAATTGGTATTTTATTTTCTATATATGCCCTTACATTGTGCTGGTCGCTGAGCGCATTGAACAATGTATGTTCAAATATCTGTCTTGTGTTCATTTTCACCCTGATCCTTTACCCTGGAGGGGAAAATGTGCAGCATATTTAAGGATGTTGAGCTGCTTGAGAGGGTCCAGAGAAGGGTGACAAGAATGGTGAAAGGACTGGAGGACAAGCCCTATGGGGAGCAACTACGGGAACTGGGGCTGTTCAGCCTGGAGAAGAGGAGGCTCAGAGGTGACCTCATTGCTCTTTACAACTACCTGTGGGGAGGTTGCCGCCAGGTGGGTGTGGACCTCTTCTTTCAGGCTGATGACATCAGAACGAGAGGACATGGCCTCAAGCTATGCCAGGGGAGGTTTAGACTGAATGTTAGGAAGAGGTTTTTCACAGAGAGAGTGATCTCTCATTGGAATGGACTGCCCAGGGAGGTGGTGGAGTCACTGTCCCTGGAGGTGTTCAAGAGAAGACTGGATGAGGAATTCAGTGACACGGCCTAGCTGGGGGGTGTAGGGCTGGATGGTCCTGTGGGTCTCTCCTGGCTTGGAGTGGACTGTGCACCTGTGAGGGAACTAGGTTTATGTTTACCACTCTGGGGTTTGCGTTCGGTCTCTGTACGGGTGTTAGATGGTGAGTTGGACTAGATGATCCTTGTGGGTCCCCTCCAACTCATAGTATTCTGTGATTCTGGGATTCATATTGTCTTGCGCTGTTTAAGAGGACATCCCAGGTCAGCAAATCTTGTCTCTGGCTGCTACAGACATCTACTTTACAGTATTCTCTTGTGAGCTGGGCAAGCTCCAGTCTAACATCAGATTTCTCTATGCTGCTGTTAGAAAACTGTTACACCACTTTCATATAAGGATTAGAAAGCTTTAATTTTCAACCGCAGATTTGCTCCCTTGTGTTTTGCCTATTTCATCTTGTGTCCATGTTGTTTTTGATCTTAATTTGCTTTTTTCCTTTTAGACTCTCTATCACACTTACTGAAGTTGTAGAGAACAATCTTCCACTTAGTATACAGTCTGGTCTCCTATATCATGCACCCGTGGTCTTAATTCAGACCCGTGCAGCCTGACTTCCACGTTGAATGGCGGCCGCACTGCCATCGCCACCCGTGCTGCCCCCACTGCAGCCCACGCCCCCACCGCCCGGGGGCCAAGGCCACCCCAGGTCGCGCATGCGCAATTGCGATACGGATCTTCTACTTTGCTAAAAAACCATGCCACTAAGATCTGAAGCCTCAACATGGGGGGCGTGAAGTGCAAGAGGGCCAACTGTATATGTATTTTGGTAGGTTGTTGCACTGTTATTATAGGTCTGACTGAGTTTGAGATGAGAAAAGTAATTCCAAGCAGATTTAATTTTTGATTTCTTGAAATCATCAACTTGAACTACGGTGGGATTAGTGCTGTACTGATGTATGACAAAATCCCATCCTACCTTAATTTTTAGGTAGGAAACCTACTACATTTATTTTCTAATATGCATTGCCTAAACATCTAATAAAATTCAGTTTAGTCCCCCATCTCGCCTTAGGTAAGTCATCCTGCTGGTTTCAAATGGCTGTGTTGAACAAAGTTCCACGTGAAATTGGAAAATATATCCTAATTTCCTTCCAAAGCATAAGATCCTTGCTAATGGCAAGTCAGTGATGATGTTTTCCTGCCTCATTCTGGAACCTGAGGCAAGTCAAAGTAGTATGGCTCAAACTGTACTGCTTTGGGGTACATCTCTTGGTGACTGCAAGTTATGGCCTTTAAATACCTGGAAATGCCTCTATCTGTGACCTTCTCAGAATATGTGAAGCCATATACGAGAGAAGATTTTTTACCGAAGGGCAGAGTTGTGGGGTTGGGCTGAACTGCTGAGCCCACAGGGTATGCTACTTGGTGCTGAGTTCCTACCAGGCACAGTTCTTCCTCTCCTTCCCTTCCCACAGTTATGCAGAACTGTGCCATTACTCCTGCTATGGCATATGTCTGGTTCGCAGAAAAAAAAAAGCAGACCGACGTTATTTCTGAATCTGATATTGAATCACAGGGTAGAAAAGAGGCCGTTCTGTTGTGCTTCAAATTTGTGAGAAATGAGGGCAGTTCAATGCAAAGTGCTGGAGAAATTCAGTATTGTATTTGACACTGGGTCTGGCAGGTTTATCTGCAGTCTAGTGTAACTATGACTGTTAGAGTGTGTTTGATTTGTGGAAAAATGCACTACTGGATTTATACAAAATGCCTGAATTGTCTCTTGGTCAATGTTCTTTCTTTATGTTTAGAGGAAATTTTTGTGTGTGTATGTGCATGTGAAAGAATTCAGGCTGATTCAGAACTCTTCCTTTCAACGATTAGCTATTTCAAACTGTTGCTGCAAATGGGCAAGAGAGACCTCTTAGGTCATATCTTGCTTAAAATGTCTGAGTCTAGAAGTGTTCAGCATATCTGTTTCTACTCCTTCAATAAATTAAGGAAAATTATGGATGTGGATAACATCAAATTAATGCTTCTCTTTTTGAACCATTTCTTGTTACTGTTAATTGACATGGTTTTTTGTAATCCATCTTGTCCTCTTGCCTGATGAAAACTTGGGGTTTCACCTTTCTCCATATTTGAGGGCAGTTTGAGTTTTGTAAAGCTGTTGATTTGGCTTCCTAAGAGTAAAAATAAAAGTGAATTTGAGAATCAGTTTTTATATTTTTTGCACCACACAGTTCAAATATTTCTGTATTAGGAAGGGCTTTTTCTGAAGTTGTTTCGAACGGAAAGTCTCCTATTCTAAGAGAGTCATCAAGATTAAAAATTAGCTGTCATTAACACTGATCAGTCAAATTAGTATAAGTGGCTCTTAAAAATGTTACCAGAACAATGTGTTTTAGTTTACATCCATCTTTCATTCATTTTTGTGGGCATGGACTTCATATGATACAGAATGGCTTGAAAGTGAATCCTTTTTTTATCTTTACTATGACTGTTTTTCTGTACTAGCACAAATGTAGTTTTTGCCATAGAAATATTAATAGAACTCTATTTTTGCTGTCTGTTCTGTCTTTATCCCATTTTCTACATACCCATCCCTTGTTTGGCTTTAACGACCATTGTTAAATCAATGTAAGAAGAGAAACTTGCAGCCTCCAGGTGAGTTAAGACTTACCGATACATGAATATCCTGTTGCTCCACTGAACTCCGAGTATGTTCATTTTGATGGATCTTCTTTGTTCTTCCTTCTGCTAGTGGTGGTTAATTTTGGACAGGGAAAACTATTTCTTTCCCCTCACCACCCCCCTTAGTTGGTTATATGTATAATCTAAACTTTTTTTAAAATTTTTTTTTAACAGGAAATTATGGGGAAAGTGGAATGGAAGCCTTCAAAGAGCTGGCTGCCCAAGAGGGTCTCTGCATTGCTCACTCTGACAAGATTTACAGCAATGCTGGGGAAAAGAGCTTTGATCGCCTGCTCCGCAAGCTGCGAGAAAGGTTACCCAAGGCTAGAGTGGTGGTTTGCTTCTGTGAGGGAATGACAGTGAGGGGGATCCTCATTGCCATGAGGCGCCTGGGAGTGCTTGGCGAGTTCCTGCTAATTGGAAGGTAAGACTCTGAGTGGGATTTCTCTGCCTCTCCTCTCCCATTTGTTCTGTAGGCAGATGTTTGATTTCAGAACCATGCAGCTTAGGCTACCTGTAATTTTCATATTTACAAGTCTAATGAATGAAAAGAATTGGTGAGTAAAGGATTCTAGTTTCAGAATGTGGTCTGGAAGCGCGACATATGACAAAATTTCATGTGTAAGGGACCCAATGTCTCATGATGATTTGAATCCCCAAATTATTGAATAGTTTTTATTATTTGAAATTTTTTTTCAGTCTTATGATTGCAACCTGGCATTCAGTTGCACAGTTTATTCTGATTTTTGCTGTTGAATGCTAGGGGACTTATATTATGAGAACTTCATTGGTTTTTAAAACATCAGACTTTCTTGTGGCTAAATAAGGATCTATGTGTGGTTCTTTTGCCAGAGTAACAGTGCAGATGTGTGTAGGACAGACAAAGACGGTTTTTATCAAAATGAGAATGGTTGCTATTTTCTACTAGAGTTTATCTTTGTAGGTATTCACTGAAATATGGTCATTTTAGACATATAGTCGATCCATGTTTCAATTTTTGTGATAGTTCTTATTTTGATGCTTCTTTGACTTCCACTTTTATTTTTGCAATGTTTTTGTCCTTTTTTTCTTTCTTGGTGAACTTTGCTCAAGGATGAGCACTGATGTTTTCTCTCTTTTCTGTTAAATTGATAATATCTGTTTTAATTTTTCTGTTTACTGTTTGACTCTCTCTTATTTATTATTTTAAAATTCCTTTAGGGAATGCTTCAATTTATTCCTTAAAAGCCTTTGACAGTTATGTACATACTTATTTAGATTTTGTTGTCTTCTGATCTCATGAGACTTCTTTTTTCCCCTTTCCTTCCCTAAAGTCTTTGTGTCTGTCATTATCTTGAATTCTCTCCTTTTGCTTTGTGCTGTAATATTGGTCGCCCTCTGATTGTATTGCTCCTCAAATTCAGAGCTATGACTTGTATAAGTCAGATAGCTAATCTGGGGTGATAGTCTCAAAGCAACCAGTCACCCTTACATGTTTTTTGTTGCAATCTTTGTTTGCAATTTTTGTTTGCAATATTTGTTTGCAATCTATTTGGAGCAAAGGCTGTATCTCTAGAAGTTTGTAAAGATAAGACATAGCACATTTGGAGAATCATCAGCATTACCGTGAAACAAAGAGACACGTGGTATTGAAAATGATATTGTGTTCTAGATGTGGTTCACACGCATCTTTCAGTTTGCATCAATTTAAATGAATAAAGGAATGCTTCAGGATTGTTGTGTTTTAGTTATGGTTTCTCAGTGAATAGGAGAAACTGACTGTAATGAAATCAGTCTGACTGATGGCATCCCTGGTCTTTTAGTAAATGACCAGTAGCTTCAGTCAACGCTCTGTTTTCTTCATATATTGTCATTATAATTGTGTTGCACTGCTTACCTAATTTTGATACTCCCTCTTGATGCTGTCCATACAGACAGCCAAGGGAATTAAGCCTCCTACTTTAAACACCAAAACTAATTACTAGTATTAAAAACTTAGTTTCCTATCAGACCACATACTTGATCCCCTACTCCTTGAATGTGTAGTACATCTCAGCCTGAAATTTTGACTACAAGCCTTTACCAAACATTATGTTACTTTGTGTAATTTGGTTGTTTGTCTTAAAATCTGCCCAACAGTGTTGCTCTGAGCTTTTTGTCTGCAATGCTCACCTATTAAACATGAATAATGGAATTTCTTTGTAAATCACAATGTATTTTTTGATAGATTTTTCACAAACCCTTCTTTCAGGCTGGTAATTGAGAATGGGATGCTCCTTTTTAGGGCTGAATAGGTTCTGCCAATTGTAAAATAAGCTAGTTATTGCTTTGCACAGTCTGGATTGTGCCCAATAGCTGCTTGAAATAGTATTACATGGCTGGTTTTTTGTGCTTGTAGAACTAAAAGACATTTTATTTGAATTTTCCTAATTAAGTGATTTTTAAAAAATGAAAAATCAAACTTATGAATAAATTGCAGTGAAATGGCTGTGAATTTGGTCATCTATATACAAACAAGAACTGAGGGACACGTTAACATTACCCTGATGTGCTGCTTAGTCTTTTTTATTCAAGTACCCAGCAAAGCAAAAATCAAAAGCCTTTTAAGGACATTCTTTTAATTGAGGGAAGTTGGAATGATTGTGAAATCAAGATTTTTTTTTTCAATAATGACCAAAACAAAGCCTTTAATTTACTCACAGGTTTATTATCAGTCACACTTTATCAACTCCATACTCTGCTGTGACTCACTGTAAAGAGGAAGAAAGCCTTTGCAAAAGAACACCTGGCTAAATAGCTCTCTTTCTGCTACATCCTCAATATTGCTATTGATCAAAGCAGACAGGAACAGCTTAGCTTAACTAAATTCAAGGTATCAGAAAGAGCAGGGAACTAAATTTGTCTTCAGTTTAATCTGAAGTTCTATCTCCTTTGCTACTGGAAAATGGAGTCTGTGTTACTGAAAAGAAAGGGAATTCCTCTTTCTGAATCTGGAGGGAAGCTGGAATTAAGACAGGGCAATAGAATATGTTACAATCCGGCTTGAGGCAGAATGGCAGATGTTCTCAAATTGATATAGTCTTCAAATGTAGTGGAAAATTCAGTAAGAAAAATTATTAAACCATATCTATAAACCTATATGATAACAATAAAAGTGATAATTCACAGATTATTGTGAGTTGGAAGGGACCCACAAGGATCATCGAGTCCAACTCTTAAACCACACCACTGCTTACCTGACGGGAATCGAACCCTGGTCTCCCGCATGGCAGGCAGGGGCACTCACCACTGTACTAAATAATGAAAGCGAAAGAAAGTAAAAATGATCTCTTTTTTTGTATAAAAAAATCATTAGAATAGTATTAGAGTCAGCAAAGGCACAAAATATGCTAAGATAATTACCATACTCTTAAGGGAGTTCAGGTGATATCTCTTTTAGCAAAAATTAGTTTTAATGTGGTTGAGTCGACAACCCTGGACGTGTTCAAGGGGAGGCTGGATTAGGTCCTGAGTGATATGATCTAGATGTAGATGATAGGTTAGTTGGATTATAGGTTGGACTAGATGAACTTCAAGGTCCTTTCCAGCCTTATCTATACTGTGATACTGTGAAGACACTCAACACCATGTGTTTAATATTACTTAATAAGCATCAATTAGATTTTGTGAGAATTTTACAAGATAGATAAATATCCTATATATCCCCTAGGATGATGCACCAAAACTTTTCAGCATCTGTGTGGGTAATGAAAAGCAAATGAAAAACACAAATTAAATACCCAATTTTAAGTGGTACTCTGAGATCATTGGAGAAGAGACATTTCTAGATAAATAGTTGGAAAAGAAAATGCTCTTTCACAACTTGATCTCTCAAACTCCTATGTGCAATGATGTGTGTAGAAATATGAGGAAAGAGTGGACATATTAGTGCACATGCTGTTTTTCAATATACTAACACTTTGTAATGGACTATGTACCACTTTACTTTGGCAGGCTTTCTAATGTTGTATGGTCTCCATTAATATTGCTCTAGAGGCTGTTGTAGAAATGTGAATTTTAAGTGTTGGTAGGGTGACCTCTCCTGAAAGTTTGAATGTTTGGTAGTGAAGATTTGGTTGTATTCTCTGCTGTCAACCCAGTGCATTAGAGAGGGCAAGTCAGTTCTTTTAATATATCTAATAAAACCCATTTACTGTAGGATGACAGAGCTTGCTGGATGCATAGTATAATGAAATTTTTCCTAACAGCTCTACTTTCGAAAGCAAATATTTACAATGGTGGATTTGGCATTTAAATTCACACTTTCTGAAATATTGACAAGGCATTATCAATGTAAGCTTTTTGGTCTTATTGTCTGACATTGCTGGATAGATGGAACTTGATTACATCCAAATGTAAGAGTAAACATCTCGGCAAGTTGACAGAGAAACATACTGTGATATAGTCAATCCCTGGGCAGCATGGTGTGTGGGAGGATTCTGGCAGGTGCCTAGGGCAGTTATCACCTTCCAAAGCCTGGGATTTTATGCTTGAACAGACATGTAATCCTATTGAATTGATACAACACCTGACAGAACACTGCATTGCCTACCTGAATCAGATCCATCAGACCCTAGCACTGAGACTGTTGAGCTTTTGCTCAGCTCTGTCATGGCAGAGGAAGGAAGGCCACAGCTAAGGCAGGGACCCAAACCCTATCTACAGTAATCACCTCAGTTGTCAAATAGAAAAACTAGTAGCAGAAGTTGACAGGTCCATGACATCATTTAGTTGGGGAGGATGAAGCGTCTGATCAGGAAGCTGGTATTTCTGCAAGGAAGCAGGCAGAGGAACTGATAGAAATTGTACCCATTTTAATTCTATTTTAATTGTCAACAAATAGTCTTAATTTGTGCCAAGTTGGGTCTCTTTTACTTGTGATGGTATCTATTAAACAATCTATATTTATTTTAACCTGTGAGATTTTTCACCATATTTTCTACCTTGGTCTTGTTGAGTGGAGTAGTTGGCAAGTGGTTTGGCTTCCTGACCAAGGCTACTCACCACAGATGACACAGGTTTCACTGCCAAAACATGATGTCATGTATTTCTCTTTCTTTTTCATTCAGTGTTGACATCACAAATAAAATAAGTATCACAATTACCATCTTCTATATGTGGCTTAGAAGACTGCCTGCCTCTTCCTCCCAGATGAGTCCCTGGTGCCAATGGCTCGTGCATTACCATACAAAACAACTGAGAATATCCTACTATTAGACTGGGATGTTCTTCATAAACAGGATGGCAAACAAAGGATATTACTTTCTTTTAAGTTAGATTAGCTAACTAATCTAGGAGCACTGTAGTAGAAAGGACTACTGTGCTCCAATGGACAATTTGGACAATTTCTCCATTTGCCTCAGGGGCTACCCCCAGGGGCTACCCCATATTTGTGAAAAATCAGTGAGAAATATCCGCATTCTCCTAAAGCATCGGAAATGCTTTGCAGGAGCAAATTGCATTTAACTCTATTAGAAAAAAAAAAATAGCTACTGTTGGGTCTCCTATATCACACACCCGCGGTCTTTATTCGGACCCACGCAACCCAACTTCTGTGTTGAATGGCAGCCACGCCACTGCTGCTGCTCGTGCCCCCCTGCTGCCGCCGTCACCTGCGCCCCCACTGCTGCCCGTGTTGCCCCAGCTGCAGCCCGAGCCACCACCACCGCCCATTCTGCTGCTAGGGCTGGGGCCGCCACCACCACGGCAGATTGCGCATGTGCAGTTGCAAAAAGGGACTTCCTTCATCGCTAAAAAATCATGCCACTAAGATCTGAAGCCGCAATATGGGGGGCGCGAAGTGCAAGAGGGCCAACTGTATTTTAAAGTACATAAGAGATGACAAAGAAATCAGTGAGAACCAACAGGACCTTGTCACTGGGGAAAAAAAACCTGGCTTGTTCTATCCTAGATTATCTAAGATAGATTTGTGCCTTGTAAAACTGACAAAATTAGTAGATATGATACAATGTTTCTCATGGTAGCGTTTTATGCCAGCTTGCTATGAATGGAAATGTGATGTTGAGAAAATTGGTAGTAATCCAGCATTGCCAAATATACCCAATAGAACCCAAGCCATTAATATACCATGTGCTGATTTTCTGAGAGGGCAGTCTGGGTAGTAAAACTTGGGCATTTGAAAGACCAAAGTAAAGACGACAATACAATTGGCATGCTGGGGAAAAAAAAAAAGGAAAATAGTAGTTTAAGAATCAAAGTTTTATTTTTCACGCATTTTAGAGCAGGAAGAAGACTATTTTATCTTTCTGGTACCTCCATAGCTGAAGATGTTTAGAATGACTCTTACTAATGAGTTTGTTGTTGATACTCCAAGTTAGTGGATGACTGTGTGTTTAACTTGGTGTTCATATGCAGTCTGAGATTTAACTGCGTCTGGATTCAAACTGCTAGATTAAAATCAAGGTAGATTCTGTGAAACACTGAAATAATGCATTATTAATGTTCAAGTACTTTCAAAGTCTAAGTGAAGTTGGTATTTAGGCAAAGCATTGTCAATTAAGATACTTTCACTTGGTAACATCAGACCATTTATTGAACAATATTAAGGTTAGTAATAGGTTTCACTGCTAATTTTAAACTCTGAAACCTAAGAACAAGTCTCTAAGAATTTTTATATCTTATTCATTCAAGGTTCAATTTGTAGTTGCAAAGTTGTTTACTATGATGAGAATTTATAATCAGCGTGGATAAAAACAGCATTACATGATGCAAGAAGACTGAACAAGCATATTTTGTTTACCCTCTAATCTACAAGAACATTAATCCATGCCAAAATGAGATTGCATATCAAGTGTCAGTTAAATAGGCATCTATTTGAGCAAGACTGCGTTTTATTTGAGTTTTTGTGTAGTTTGTATCTGGAGCTCACCAATAGCCATTCCATGACTGTTGCTTGTTGACAGTGATAATGAATTCGATATAAGATTAAGCTTTACTTATCAGGGATTGTAAAGAATGTTTCTGTGCTGATCTTAATAATAGAAACAATGTTCATTTACACAGAGACAAAAGACAAGAAAAGTGCCTATTTTTTATGGCAAAATGGGATTTATGTATTCCAGTGGGCAATCTTTCAAACATGAGGGTGTTTTTTTCTTTTCACTTCTTGCTTCTATGTGGCATGAATTTTACTAAGTTTTGTATATAATCAAATATCTTTCTTATGAGCATTCAGTAAAAACATCTATTAACTCTTATCCATTTTTGTGTATACACTCAGTGTTTTTAATGGAAATTACATTTTTAAAAGTTGTAGACGCAGTACTTGTACTTTGGTAAAAATTTTATTAAAAGTCCCTTTGGTGTGTTGGGGTTTTTTGTGCTTTTTCCCTGTTTTTTTTTTATTAAGAGATTTTTTCTAATTAACTGAATTCCTGCTTTAAGCAATAAAAATAAGTACACAATAGTAAACTTCATCTATAGTCACTCTCTGTTCTTCCTAGTTCTTCACAGAAGACTAATACTGTAATACTAATAATTTTCAGTATGGTGCTTGCTAAAAGTAAATCCACTATATAGGAAACAGATCACATCAGCAACAAGTATGAGTCTGTTCCACCAGTCCATATAAATTCCTGACCCAGGTTGTCCAAGGAAGATCCTATACTGACAGACATGAAATATTAGGTCTCCAATAGCTTGAATATATAGGACCCTCCACCCCCACTCTTCATAATGGTTTTCTGGGTGGATTTTTCCATACAATCGTTCCAATTTTCTGTTTTCATATGCCTATGTAGCCAAAGATTTCCTGAAAGGATCAAGTCTACCGTGGTTTAAGGTTGTAGGCCATGCAAATGTGCAATGGTCTTGAGTTCTTACAGAGTATGTGGTAAGAAATAATAGATAGAATATAATACAGTAATCCCTCACCTCTTTGCACCTCAAATTTTGCGACTTCACATATCTGCATTTTTTTTCCTGTGAAAACATCTTTGTCTTCCCTCAGTTGTTTATGCTTTTTTTCCTAGTCACATTAACCGTGCATGTGCAGTGTGTCCTCTGCTGCACTGCGGGGTGGGACTGGCCTGCCCTGTGGGGTGGGATGATGGCAGATGGTGCTCACTCAAGGCCAGCAGGACTCCCTCCCTTTTTTATTTTTATTATCAAGCCATGAGGACCCCTGTGCTGGCAGCAGTGGGAAGGAGGCAAGACTGGTGCCTCCAGTGATGAGGGGAGGCCCTGGTGCAGCTGGGAAAAGTAATCCCAATCCATGGTGAGGCAGGGAAAAGCAACCCTCATCCCTCTGGAATAGCAAGGAATAGAGGAAAGAAAAGCACACAACTAAGTGTCTTGAAGTACATTACAAAATGTGATGCTTGAATTTCATAATGGTAAAACTTGTGGGAACAAAACCCTCATGTTTCTAGATTTCTGGTAAAAACTTCTGTGATTCTAAGGCAGTTTATGCTTCCTTGCAAAGGAAAACTAAGACTTAGTTCAGTGTTTTCAAAATTTTCTTGGCATCGATTCTGCAGGGAGAGTTATCTAAGCTAGTGTAATATTCAACAGAATACAAAGAAGGAACAAACTTATTTAGCTCCGAATTTTCTGTAGTCTTCCAGCACTGAAAAAGTACAGCAGTTCAATATCTGCTTATTACCTATGAACCAATACGAATGATGGAATGAGTGATTGAGTTATTACATAGTGCTATGTGTTGCTGATGGATTATTTATTATGCTGTACATGTTTCATCATGTCACTGTAGAAACCAGGAGCTCAATAGTTGCAGCTCATGTGGAAGAATATGCTGTACTTTTATGTGAATGAAACATATTGAATGATGCTACTTCAAGGGTCTTTTCATAATTTAGGTAAGGCTGGACTTTTTCAGGCATGTCTCTTTGAGTATAGAATTCTTTATAAATGGTTAAGAACCAAAGCAGTTTATATTTTTAATGACAATACAGTCGGCCCTCTTCCACTTTGCGCTGCCCCATCCTATGGCTTAACATCTTAGCGGCGTGATTTTTCAGCAATTAAGGAGGCCCCCTTTTGCAACTGCGCATGCATGACGTGGCATGCATGAATATTCAATTAGACAGACATGAATATGCAAATCAACCCACACAGCCGCCGTTGTGGTGGCTCCACTGCTTCCACCCCCACCCTGGCACGGCGGCAGCTCTGCCGTTTCCCCCCCGCCCCATAAGTCCTTCAACCAATCCACTCTGATGTTTCACATTCTTTTCCCCTTGTTTTGGCTAGCACCCTCTTTTGTTTACCATTCAGGTCTGGGAGACAAGGTTTTTCACCTTTGATATTCGGTCTTAATTTTCAGGCCACTTGAATGTTTTTAAAATCTACTAATGCTTCTAAAATTCACTAAATTTTCACTAAAATTTCACTAATTCACTAAAATCCTTTAATCTCTAAGCTTCTACCTAACTCACTAAAATCTATAATTTTCCGAATCCTGAAATCATAAGAATAATTATTTTCATATTTCCTGCCTTGGTATAAAAATTTTATACCAAGATTTCCTGTCTTGGTATAAAAATATTTTTTCCTGTACCAGTAGTGGAATATATAATGTATCCCTTCTAGTAACAGTTCCCATGTTTGGATCACTAGAAAAATGTTAATATTAGGGATAAATTATTGACTGAAGGCAATGAGAATTGCCTGAGCTGTGCTCATAAAAAAACCGGTTAATTTGACAGGGAAAAGGACATCAAGGAAAAAAAGTACTTAGGCTGCAATTTAAACACCTCTCTGCTACATCCTGGAAAGCAGTAACAGAAAGGCTTTAGACTCCTGTAAATAAAAAGCTGGCTGCATTTTCAATGCAGCAATTTAAGGCTTGTCTAAGCCTTTGGCTCATTGACCAGAGAAGGTAAAATAAATAGCAGGGTAAGGTGTTGTGGGGTAAGATTGTATATTTCTACATAATATTTAATTTTCATTAATTTTTACATTTCTTTCATGAATGCCTTTAACCTAATGGCCTTGCTAAATAACCCCTGGTGCCTCTCCAAGGCCAGAAAATGTGCATATCTCTCAGGAGTCTGAAGAGCTGAGTTAACCTGAAGGCAGGCTAGCCCTGAAGCATCTGTATGAACATGAAATGTGGAAATTTTAGATCATGGAAATGTTGTGAAGTGCCAGCGAAATATGTAACGTCTCAAAAGCTGAAATTAAACTGGAATTAAGGCAACTGACATATATTGGTAGATCCTTAGTTCACAGGTTCACAGGTTCACAGTCTACTCTGAGTTGGAAGAGACCCCCAGGATCATCTAGTCCAACTCCCCACCAACTAGACCATGTCACTGAGCTCCTCATCGAGTCTTCTCTTAAACACCTTTGGGGATCGTGACTCCACCACCTCCCTGGGCAGACCATTCCAATGAGCGATCACTCTCTCTGTGAAAAAAACTCTTCCTAACATTCAGTCTAAACCTCCCCTGGAGTAGCTTAAGGCCATGTCCTCTTGTTCTGGTGTCATCAGCCTGAGAGAAGAGATCCACACTCACCTGGCTGCAACCTCCCCGCAGGTAGTTGNCAAACTTGCTGATGATGGACTCAATTCCCTCGTCCATATCATCAATAACGATGTTGAACAGTGCTGGGCCTAACAGTGACCACTGTGAGACTCCACTAGTGACTGGCTGCCAGCCAGATGTGGCACCATTTACCAACACTCTCTGAGCTCGTCCATCCAACCAGTTCCTAACCCAACATAAAATGCTTCCATCTGGTCCATGCTCTAGTCTGTTGCTTTTCTCCTGAAATTTTCAGCCAAGACAAAATGTTTCGGTTTCTGTGGCATAGCAGTGCCTTAGGACTCACCGGCGTCAAGGGCTCATTTCTTCAGTACCACGTCTGTTTTAAGGCAGGACTGAAAGACTGTGGAACTGGCTGGCTCTTGACCACATTTTTTATGTTCAGTTGTTTATACCTCAGAGGGAGAATCAAGAAGAGAATTTTGTTTCAAAGCATTGCAAATTCACTGCTGCCTGATAACTGACCTGGCACTTATTCTAACTGACTTTAAACCATATACATTATTCACTATGAGCTATTTGTGGGTAAGCTTTGGTACCTAGGGCTTATATAGTTATTTTCCATGCTGGTGATTTGGCTGTATTTGTTCATTCTGTGGACAACAAGTTTGAGGTTTTTTTCCTCTTGGCTTTCCTTGAGGAAAAGACTGGAGGGATGCAATACCAATCAGAGCTAGAAAGAAAAATATACTACTGTTGTTTAGTTTAGAAGAAATGGAATGTGTTATTTTTCCCGCTTTACAGAATGAAACTCAATTATTTGGTTTCAATCCCAAGAAGGCATTATTTAGAAAAGGCCAAATATCTGGTTTTGCATGATAACACAGGGATTAGAGAAGCTGCATAATTCAGATATCAAGGTGAGATTTAAGCCCTTCTGTGTGAAGAAGTGACAATGTGTATGTGACTTCAGTTACAGTTTCTGCTGATTTCTCACAGAAGGTTGAATCATTGTGAGTTGCTAATTCTAATGGGAAATCTATAAATCTCAAATCTCAAATCCAGTGCATTGACGGGTATACAATTTTAACTGCCTCCTTAATGTTATGTATTAGTTGCATTCTTCTCTTGTTCCTTGCATCTTCTTCCATCCCTTCTTTTTCTTTCTGTCCCATTTACCTGAGTCAACTTCCTTGCAAATTATAACATACTGAACTCTTCAGCACCTGCTATTTTTGGCAGTAAATGGTCTGCACTGTTGACATAATTTCCTTTCTGTGAAGTCATGAGAAGTTTCAGCGTTTTCTTAATCAGAAATGAAGAGAAGCAAAACTTGTTCTTGAAAATCCTACTCCTATTACAGAGGTACTTGAGGAACCATTTGATTTCACAACTCCTTGCCTCATCTGTTTGCTCCTTTTATGTTAGGCAGAGCAACTTCTCAGAATTACAGAATATTCTGAGTTGGACGGGACCTACAAGGATCATCATGTCCAACTCTTAAATGGCACCACTGCCTCCCCATTGGGGAATCGAATCCCGATCTCCCGCGGGACAGGCAGGGACACTCACCACTATACTAAAGTGGATTTGTTATACACAAAGCCATAATTAAATAAGCCTAACAATTTAGGAACAATTTATCCTCGTTTCATTTGTAGATGTGTAATAGCAGTGAAAAAAAAGAGGCCCTCCCCCACAAAAGTATGTTACCCTGTAAGAGTGATCCTTTTGTTGTTTGCAGCTGTTCTTGATCTGAATTCACCTCATTGTTTCCATTAAAAATGCAATATGAAGTGTTTGTTACCATATTAACCACTGTTGTGTTCACAGACCTGAAATACTGTAAAGGAAATTGACTTGAATATGGTCTCACATGTTATCATCAGAATTTTAGAACTGAGGGTAGGTGATGGTATAAAGAGGAAAACTGGGCCAGTGTTCTGAATCTGAAGGCTGACAGTTGGTCATTCTCAGGGTTGCAAACTGAGCAAATGGACTCATTAAGAGGTAACATAATGTAAGCCAAAAAACCAGACACTGAAATCTATTGATAGTACCACTGCTAAGGCAAATGCCCAGACTGATTTCCAGTGGAACAACTGGATTACAAAACTAGATGAGCCCCAGGGGGGCTGGGTGGTGTCCTTCAGGTCGTTGACTAATTAGCAGGGACACACCTCCCTCCCGGAAGCTTTTAAACTCCCCAGGAAGGGCTTTTGGTGGCTTTTTTTGAGGTGCTGGGCATCAGAAGAGGCTGCCTCCTCTCTGGGAAACTTTTGAGGTGCCAGGGGGGCTGGGTGGTGTCCTTCAGGTCGTTGACTAATTAGCAGGGACACACCTCCCTCTGGGTAACTTCTGAGCCTTCTGGCTTCTGGGTTGGCCAAGAGCGAGCACATGTGTGGACTTAGGGGTGGGCTCCAGCCACCCAGGCACTTCCTGGTTGCCACTATTTAAAGCTATTACACTCCTGGGAGCATGGTGAACAGGGTTGTTGAGCGATAACAAGGCAGTTTATGCAGGGCTGTGGAAGATGTCTTGGTATCCAGTATCTCTGATTTTAATTCTATTTTTCCCTCTGCCTCCCCCAGCCAACAATGCCTGTGAAAAGATCTAAAAATGTGAGCAAAAAGAGTGTGCTCACTCAAACAGCACTGCTCCTAAAGGATGCGGCTGTTCAGACTGCTGGCTGCGTGGAGTGCTGCAGTCTCCTGGTGGCCTGCGTCCGGTGTGAACAGGTTAATGTCCTTCTTCTCATGGTAGCA
>WEKX01012134.1:776-15868 GCA_013390025.1 Pitta sordida
CAGGGATAGACAAGGACCTTCTCTGAATGCACGGACTAGGTATGTTTTCTACATTTTGGGGTGCACGAAGGAGGGGACCTCGTAAGCCATAGTGGGATACCCTATGCGGAGGAATGAGCGTAATATATATTGGGGATTATAGCAGTGGACTAAATCAATTCACCAATCACCAAGATAGAACACTAGAGGTTAAAAAGGTCAAGCCAGCCTCAGCCAAACTGAGTTCTGGGCATTGGATGCCAAGGCTCCCAGTGCTGTTAACCTTGCTGTATTTTCTCAATATTTTTGAAAACATTAATTTTAATATTTTCAATAAACCAATTAAATTTAATTGGCTCATGTCATTTATAACACTCCTAAGTCTGCCACAGGGATCTTATATAAACAGTTTTTCAGCAAGCTGAAATTGTTTTGTATTGTTGAGTGAATCAAGACTGCACTGTTCAAGAAAGGGCTGTCTGGAGAGTTGTACTTATTCATAACATCCACCAATATTTCACCTCAGTTTCTCACACATTGTCCTCCCTGCAACAGATGACAGAAACTATTCTTACTCAACCCAAATTCATTTTTCCTTCTGTATGATTCGCCACACCCTTCTTGCACACCTTCACAGTTCCCTACAGGAAATACATACCATCATTTCACAGTTCCCTTAGCAGGAAATACCATCAGAAGCTGTGTTTTACACTAATATAACCTCTTCTGCTGGTACCAGAGTGAGAAGCTCTCCTAATTACCAACTATGTTAACAGCTTCCGGGCTTTTGAATCACTGTGAAGACATTATATAGAGCCTGAATGATGACATTTTCTTAAAAGTATGTCAAATTCTTAGTTATTTTGCAAACCACAGATCACCATCTATTGAAAAAGTAGAATTTCTTTGTAAATGCAGGCTATGCAGATGGGTTTCACATTGAAACAAGTACTGAGTTTCTGAGCAAACAAAAGCCGTCCTAACGTACCTACATCAGGAACATGATCTGAACTTTGTATAACTGTAAGTGCCAAATATGCATATTATGATAGGTCAGGTAGGTCCCATCTTAAAACATCCTTAGTTAAGAGAATGATGGTGCCTTGACAACAGTTAGCTGCCAGACACCCAGTTGCTTTCCCTTCCCTGAAACACATTGGCTTTCTGCAGATTGCCATCATTTTGCACCTATAGCAGAAGGTGCATCAGCCCCATATTTGTTGAGAGCCATTAGAACATTCTGATGTGCACAGCAAGACAATGACAAAGTCTGTGAGCACAGGGAAGACCTACATTGCAGTGAACTCTGCAAAATTTTGCCTTTCAGAACGTACCAAAACTGAAAATCACAGGGAACTGAAAAATGAGATACAGGAGACTTCAGAGTTTTATTAAGTGAAGCCATCAAATAACTGCCAAACAGGTAGCAAACTGCATCTTCAAGGAGAGTTTCCATTGCCTTGTTCCCATCATTACTTTTCCCTATTTTTTCCTCAGTCTACTACATTTCGGTGGTTAGACAAACCAACTGGACAGTCCAGTACAACTGGCCTATAAATGAATTTTTCTAAAATATCCAGAGCTTCTGAGACATTAAAAATCACTAGGAAACTGACCACAGCAAAAGAAGCACACCATGAACTGAAAAATTTGAATGAGAAAATATTTCATATTCTTGTATTCATGAGGACTTACAAGGTTTGGGGAGAGAGCCAGTGTTCTGTTAACCTCTTCACGACTCCATTGAATACAGTCTAATGCTTAGGATCTGAGTGGGAGATTTCACATATTCCTAAAAACTCTGCCAGTGGCATTCAATATGACTGATATAGGCCCCACATGTTTGTCATGCATTTATGTTAATATCTAGATATTTAAAAACTGCACTCAGGATAGGTTGCTCTACATTCATATTTTTCTCCTACTAGTGTGTTTCAGTCAGTGTGTCCCTTCTATTCAGTAGAGATAAAAGAAAATTGAAAACTTCAAATTTATCACACAAAGATAAGGACAATTAAATCTCATTTACCAGCATAAATGGATTGATCACTTATAGAAGGAATTTACTCTGTGATGTACTCCTGTGGCACAATTAGTTAGATGCAGACAACAGCACCTGCCTTCTAAAACTATAATAAGTATTATAATTGTTAATGATCAATGGAATCAACAATCTGATCTGGAATGTCAAGACGTATTATCTTACATTTTCCAGGCTGTAGCTAATGCTGCTCTTGTCTTTAAGCACTGCCTCTGTACAATCCTAAACATCCACTGGACTGATTACGAGACTAATGCTGCTGTCCTTCAACAGGCAGGGGTCACCAGTATTGAGGCCATGCTATTAAGAATGCAACTGGACTGGGCAAGGCACGTTTTCAGGATGGAGGATCATCAGGTCGCTAAGACTGTGCTTTATGGTGAACTCGCCACTGGCTGCTGCAACAGATGATACAAAAGAAGAGATACAAGGACTCCCTGAAACAACATGTCAGTCTTGGTCACATTGACTACTATCAATGGTCCACTGGCCTCAAGTCAGGAGACATGGGGATGCACTATCTATAACGCTGCTGCCTCCTTTGAAACCTCACACAGAATAAGTCTTGAAGAGAAAAGACAATGCAGAAAGAACCATGCCTCATTAATACTGCCTAAGGAGACTTTCCACTGTGCCTTTTGTACCCGGACTTGTCTATCCTCTATCGGCCTTCATAGTCATCAGTGTGTTTATAGCAAGCCCTTTCTACATCTTCATTCGTGAAGCTTAGCCAGGATGATGGTTATATCCTAGGTAATATTTCAGAAATGATTTTTCTATGAGGCCTTTTGGTAATCTGAAACTTTAGGCATATATTACTCTAATTATAAATAGCCTTTTTCTACCAAGCTATTAGAGCAGTAATACTTGTGATCACCAGCTTAATGTAAATTTTAAAAATTCTATAGAAACTAGAGCATTTTCAGATTTTATAATAGGCTTTCAAGACTTCCAATAGTCTTAACCAAAACTGAACATTCTTAATTAGTGAAGAATATGTCCTTGTTTTGCCTCTTAATCTGTTTTAGTTTGTTTGTTGGCTCTACATGCAAGAAACAGAACTTGTGCTTCCGGGTGCGACACAAAATATTTATAGATGATTTAATGAGAAAAAGTCATTTAAGTGAACAGCAAAACTGAACTCTGTACAAAACCCGGCATCAAGTTATACTGTGTAAAAGATTCCTCTGCCAGAGTGGAATATAATATTATTCCATTATACCAAAATTCCATTATTGAAATAATGGAAGCCTGGTTCACTGTCAGATAGACATTGCCTGGATTTGATGCGTGTCAGTTTTACATTTGGCTCTTCATTTATTCAGTATCTTACAGAGTGGTCAGCTGCTAATCCCACTCTTCGTGTAGGCAGAAGTCCATCTCTCCATGGCACTCCTAACACTGTGCTGGCAACATAAAGATGCTTAATGAAGTAAAAGTTGTCCATGTAATTTGACAAGATTTAAATGCATCTCTTGCTACTTTTACTGTGCCACAGTGATACAAGGTAACTGTGTCAGCAAGGTTGGTTACTATGCAACTTCTGTGCCTGTAGCTAAGACACAAATAATAAGAGCTGAAAAAAGTTGTCCCCAGACACAAGCCAATGACAAGAACATAAGGAAACACGTAAGTAGATCAAGTGTCACTGCAGGAATTCAAATGTATGTGGAAAAAGAACAGTACAAAACCTGATGGAGAATCTGGGGCATGGTGCAGGCACTTCCACCTTCCACACATAAGATTTCTTTTTTTTTTTTTTTTTTTTTGTTTTTGTGTAGACCTATGACCCACTTCAGTTCCCACTGAAATCCATAGCAGATTTAATAGGTGCTCCATTTTTTCATTTTAATGAAAAAATGTGTATAGAAAAATGTGTAACTTAAAACTATTTGAATTCTAGTCTTGCATCACCTCTGCTCCTCAAGGGGTACTTCTTATTGAAGAACTAAATACTATTCCAGAGCATAACTGTGAAAGTAACCATACACTGTGGCTAAAATGTCTGTCATAACTTGTTTGGCAGATTATCCTACACCAGAGGATGGAGGTCTTTTCCTAGCTACTGGTAGCTTTTCCTACCATAATCATTGTTCATCATTAAGGCTGTGCCTGCTTTTGACAGGCTATCCTTCAAAACAAAATCAAATTATATTTCCTCATCTTTGACCTCCACTAATCGGTGTTCATCAAAACGTACGGCTATCAGGAATAGTGCAGCCAGCAAGACCAGGGAAGTGATTCCTCCTCTGTATTCAGCACTGGTTAGGCCATACCTTGAGTACTATGTCTAGTTCTGGGCCCTTCAGTTTAAGAAAGATGTTGAGATACCTGAATGTATCCAGAGAAGGGCAACAAGGCTGGTGAGGAGTCTGGAACAAAAGCCCTGTGAGGAGTAGCTCAGGGAGCTGTGGTTGTTTATCCTGGAGAAGATGAGGCTCAGGGGAGACTTTATCACTCTCTACAACTGCCTGAAATGAGGTTGTGGAGGTATGGGTTGGTCTCTTCTCCCAAGCAACGAGTGACAGAACGAGGACACAGTCTCAAGCTGCACCAGGGGAAGTTTACGCTGGATGCCAGGAAAAAATTTGCAACACAGAAAGAGTGATTGATCATTGGAATGGGCTGCCCAGGCAGGCGGTGGCGTCACCATCTCTGGAAGTGTTTAAAAAGGGACTGGATGTGGCACTTAATGCCATGGTTTAGTGGACCAGATGCTGTTAGGTAATAAGTTAGACTTGATGATCTCAAAGGTCTTTTCCAACCTAGTTAATTCTTTGATTCTGTGATCAGAATAGGTATTGATGAGGCATTACATCTGGGAAATTGTGCAACTGGTTCTGCTTAGTTAGTCTTCTGCAACATCATATCTTAAAAGTTGACTCTTTGATACACTCAATTTAATTATTTTTTTAAGATGAGCTGGAAAAAAAAATCCCTTTCATGCTACATCAGGCAAAATAAAAGAAACCGTAACACATGAAATTAAGTATATATATATACATACCACCCCCCTCCCCCCTCCCCAAAATATCAGCAAGACAAATTGTAGTGGTACTTAGGCTTAGATTTCAGTTATTCCAATTTGTTGCATATCAGTCCCTGGATCCATGGCTAGCCAGACAGGAACTTAGAAGCAGTGCCCACAATACCTGAGCTATGAGGTGCTTCAGGAAGGGCTGAATAATTTGACGTTGAGCTATTTGACGAAGGCAGTATGCAGGGATAGTTGTAGAGGCAGCACAATGAAGATTGTTGCTGCACTGGAAAGAGTAGTTTCATACCCTTCTCCCTGACCACAACCACTTTGCCTTATAATGCCAGTGCCATCATCCATGTGGCCACACAGAGAGGTTGGAACCAGGAAGCTGCTCAGTTGAAAGCCAGCAACAGTGAAATGGCTGGTTTAGCCAGCTGCTCCACCAGTCAGTTCTCCATGTGGCAGCACTTGTAATGGTAAGGCATGGGGATGAGTCACCAAGCACAGCAGCAGGTACAATGTCATCTCATTTGGAGCAGCCTGCACTGCAGCCGATTAAGTATCCAGAGAGCTGCAAGTGGGTGAAACTGTCCTGCAGGTCAGGTGTGCCTGCAACCCCTTCACTGGACAAGACTGTTACAGCAGTACATGAAGTATGTGTTAACTTGCCATTAACTAAAAGCCTTTAACAACCCTCCTTTTCATTTTCTTTAAAATTATATTATTGATCCAGTCCACAAGTAATACACAAGTTTGTCTAATTAAAATAATTTTGTTCAAAAGAGGTTCAGAGCATTTTATTAATTTTTTTTAACCTCTATGTTATTCCTTATCCAGTTCTGGGACCCTTGCAAGCTCTTATGGGATGTGGATGAATGAGCTACAACAAGCATATAGGAGCTCCCTTTGCCTGCACACCAACGTAGTGGGCCAGTAGCCAGTGCTGAACCAAAAACCCTTGTGACTTTCTTAGGGTGACACTGTGCCAGAGCTCGTAAGCTGTACACAGAGGGAGAGCGTTCTGGGTTGGGCTTCACAAATATGCTTTTGAACTGGCACTGGCTGGTGTCCAGAACACTGAACATATATGCAGAGGGCATTTGTGCATGAGTGCAACCAACCATATTGTCATCAGACTGCAGGCCTCAACTTTTCTCCAGAAGATCTGACTTTCTGCAAAGCCTCTATTCTAGATTTCAACATATATGCAATGTATTTCACCCAGCCTCTCCTTCTGAGACAATGGAAACCTTCTCCTCTATACAAGCTATCCAGTCATCATCTAGCATTGTTTATATCTAATAAATCATAGGATTGACTTGGCTGTACCTTTTTGCAGGAGCTACCTATTTCCATATGGTTTGAGGAAGCTTGCTGAAGTTATGTATGTTTTACAAAGCATATAAAGCACCATGATGTGGCTTCAAGTTTTACAACTGCCTTCTGTGAAATCCAGTTTAGTACAGTGGTAAGTGTCCCTGACTCTCATGCTGCAGACTGGGGGTTCAATTCCTGCCAGGGAGAAAGTCGTGCCGTTTAAGAGTTGCACTCGATGATCCTTGTGGGTCCCTTCCAACTCAGAATATTCTGTGATTCTCTCACAAAGCTAGAGTTTGGCCATGTTTTTTGTTGAAGAAACCTATGCATTAGGAAAGTCCTCTTTGGTAAACTTGTTTTTCAAGACATCAATAAACGATACAAATTATGACCATGTAATACAGTTAACAAGTGTTTTAGGTCACATTGCTTCAATCACAATTCAACACAAATAAAGGTTAATATCTTTTCTAACTTGGCCTTTGTTGGTTTCACACAAGTATTTTTATTACTTGCATTATTTTATTAATATAATTGGAACTTAACTCCACTCTTTCACTTCCCACCCCCACATTCTTTTCCTCTCCTCTCTGAGACTACTGAAAAGGCTGGATGCCCTAAAGCTCCATATATCTGAAAACATCCAAGGTTATGCAAGCAGACTGCAAAATAAGTGTAGAAAAATAAATTGAAAAGTAAGATCATTCTCTGTCTATGCATAAGAATGATAGACTATACAAAGCATAGAGTACAAAATAGCAGGTGTAATTAGATGTGAGGCAGTACTTCCAGCAGCAACAAGAAATCTAAAAGTTAGCACGGGAAAGGGAAGGAGAATTAAGCTTACTATTGTGTAAGTCTGTCTGAAATCAAAACATGATACATTTGAACTGGCCAAAAGGCACACTATTCTGACAGGCATCTATTCTGACAATTTAGGTGTGTCTGGCAAATATCAGCATGCTAGATGAATGCTGAAATTTCCTCTGAGAAGTAAACTTATTCAACTAACACTTGTAATATCTCAAAAAGAAATTCAAAGATTTTTCTGACTAAATTATAAAATAATTCAGTGCCTTTACTATGTAACACTTATCTAATATTAAGAGAGGCCAGCCAAGTCCTATTTAATTTCATAAACACTTTGTCACAAACAAGTGCTTCCTTCTTTTTGAAATTTCCTCTATAATTTGCAATTATGTATCTTGCAGTCTTCTCAGTATTCATAATATCTTATTTAAAATGGGATTAGGAAGCGTGATTCACAAACTGGACATGATGAAAGCAAGACTCTATTAAAAATAAACCATTATTGATGTGTTATTAAACAGGTGCAAAAACTCTATTGGAAAGAAAATAAATGAATCATATCAACTGGCACAATAAAATCAGAAACTTTCAAATTATTTAATTAATGTACTGAAGTTCAAGGCTGACTACAAGTTGCCTGCAGTGAAGGAAACAGCTCAGTTACTTAAAATCTAATAGCAAAAAAGAAACAATCAGTATTTTTCCACATTGGGAAGGGAAGCAAGTACCAGCTGCTACATTGTATACATAACTGAGATCTATCTCAAGGACTAGTAGTCAGATTTTCATGAGAATGAGTATGAAATGTTTTTAAACTGCCTACACTGGCACAGAAACATAAGCGCTTTCAGTGAGAGTTAAGAAAACTGAACTCGATTCTTTAAACTCCCCTTAGGTACTTTCAACCCAATTCACTTAAATAAGACTGTAGAAGATGTCTTCAACAGGAACAGAGTGAAATCTGAGCATAATGAATGGCCCACTATATAAACGGAGGGACCATTTATGGAGGGACCCACCACCTCCAAGGAGGGCAAGAACTAGGCGTACAGGTAAACATAAGCATTCTTGCAAGATTTGCAGTTTTGCTGGATTTGATGGTATGAAATTTATGTTAATACATATAAGTTTGTTATATACATGCATACCAGTATAGCATACTGCATCAGAAAACAATAGCTTGTGGCCATGCACTCAGTATGCAGTACAATTTACCTAGTCCATATGGGAATATATACAGTTATACCTCCTCCATCGCGAGGAACGAGACAGGCGGCAGCCCCCGCGAAACATTATTCTCGCAAAGAACGGCAGGTCGTTAATATGCATGCAGGCCACGCCCATTGCCCCACCCCCCGGAACTCCGCAGGGCTCCGGGCACTTTTTTCTTCTTCCTTTGGACTCTCTGAGCACGGGGAAGAAAAGGCAACCGTTTCTGAGCCCACTCTGCCTCGGGAGACCCCCTCCCAACCCCGAGATCACGCGGGTGCGCCGTGATCAAATCCCGTGCCGCTGCTCCCGCGCTCTTCCCAGCTCCAGTGCATATGCCCATCCCATCCCGCGCCGCTCGTCCCGTCCCGCGCCACCCACCCCGCGCTGCCTGTCCCGCGCCGNCTTCACAGAACTCTAGCTGTATCACTCAGGGAGAAAGGATCTTAACTGCTGCTACCCAAATTCTTTGCTCTGTCTCAGAGGTACTGCCATAACAATGGGAAGGTTGTTAAATCTTTTGTGCCTTGAGCTCCTTCAACCTGTAAAGCTGAGGTAAGTCCCACTGCTGCTCTTCCTGGAAATGTATCAGAGACTGTGAGCTGCTCAGCTTCTCATATAGGCCATGACTGATCATTGCAGTTACAATAGTATCCTTAATCTAGGCTATTATGAGTAAATTAAGGCTCCTCGGTGTTTTCAGTGTTCCAAGGCATAATTCCAGTACCAGCTAAGGAACAGTAACTAACCATGTGTTTTTAATATTATATGCTTTTCAACCTTTTAAACATTTTTTAACATGTTTTTTAAACAATTAAATAACAAAACAAAATCAAAACCAAGGCAATCAACAAAAACTTAAATAAAATAAAGCTTTTCTAACGTGACAAATTCAATTGAAACACTGTGCCAGTTAGAAATGGCAACGTAAATAGCAATGAAACACAGATACCTGAAACACAAAAGGTTTGACCTTCTGTCAGATTGCTTTTTCTGTACCATAAAAATGCATTCAGCCATCCTACTGCACTGGATGGTAATATGTATGTCTTTCTTTAAACTGAAATTAGATTACAATGTTAGTAGGTCATAATGGAAGTATTGTTCTCATACCATATGCTTTCCTGTGAAATACTGCTGCTGATAACTATTCAATTCAAAGAATTTAGGTGTAAGGAGAATGTTGTATTTTTTATGTTAAGCCATTTAACAAGTGTGAGTATAAAAACCCAATATATTTTACATCAGCAAGTGCTCAAGTAAGTATTTACTTCTGACTTTAATACTGAAGACAACCACCTCAGGCATCTTTCTAATGAGGCAAACTTGGCAAAAACTCACCCACTCCAATCTTTCAAGTCAGAAGTGTGAGGCTCACCATTTGAAAAGGAAACGGGAGATGTCTATATAGAAGTGGATTTGGGTGTGAATGTACTTTTACCTCTTTGCCCCTGCACACACAGTTTGAGATGCTTGCATTCAAATGACAGAAAACTTGCCTCTCTGCATGAATGTGCTGGAGCTACTGAATGGAAAAGGTGGGACTCAGAACGAACTGAAATGTGTGGCCCACTGAAGCGAGGAATTGCAGTACAGGACACTATCTGCTACCACATGGAGCAACCATTTGAAAATGCGTACAAAATAGTCTAGAGCTTCCAGAGACTCCTAGAACAGGGGCAGCTGTCACTGCCCTGTAATCCACAGCTGCAAAAGTACCATGTCATGGAAAACTTTCCTAGGAAATGGCAGAGGATTGGGGCAGGAGCATGGGAGGGGTCTGGCTCATTTCCCAAAAGTGAGAGGCTGGAGTGGGACAAGCATTCAGGCAGGCCTCGCTGCTTGTGCACTCGGGAAAGGCAGCAAGCTGCTGGCTGCCATCCTGCTCTCTGCTTTCTGCCCTCTGGCTAGCAGAGGGTAGATTTCATCACACACCTGCGTCATGACTGCTAGGAGCAAGAAGCCCAGCTGGCAGTGTGTACATTGAGCATTTTATTCACACGATTCAGATACTTTTGACTTCTGCTGTGTGCTTTTGCTAAGTCACATTTGGATCAATGCATAAGGTGACTCTGCATAATCCTAGTATATTTTCTGCCTCTCACAATACCTCTAACTGAAGTTTTGACATCTGCTAAAGTGCCCTTGAAAATTTCTTCACATAGTAGACAAGCATGCTTTAAACATCTGGCTTGTTCAACCAAGAACAAAACTATGTACATTTAAATTTGCAAAGATACTACGCAGCCTCTCAATCTTGTCCAAAACTAAAGACAAATGTAGCATCCTTAGTATGCTGTTAATATCTTCCCTCTAAGATTTAATGCATCTTAAATACCCAGAGGAAACCTACGGTAACAAAGTGAACAGACAACAATGTTCTGCAGTTGTGGAAAAAGGCCTGGAGCCTCCATGGAGGGATTTAAAAACATATCAGACATGTTTTTTTCCTATGTCAAAAGCAACATCAGTCTTCCCTAAAGGCAGGAGATGTATCAGATGACTCTGGAGGGGTACTTCTAGCACAGGATTTCTGTAGGTCTGCTTTGCACTACTTACTCCCAGCTGCACTTAGCTAGATATTAATTGACAAAGGCGGATGTCTTTCTTCACCCCCAAGTCTGAAAAGAGTGTCATTGGAAACCATAACAAATTCAGTGAAGACTTTATGATTTTATTTACTGTCATAAGGATTAATTATTAATAATACTTAATAAGAATGGAAACATCTACACATCTATGTAATAACAAATAAGAGTTAACCCTGTCATAGTGGCAAGACAATTCTCTGATGACTTACATTGCTATACTTTAGGTTTCTAACGAGCAGCTACACTGTACCTTCACAAATACATACATTACTTTAAAAAAGGCATTTATAAGATCAATGAGTTGAAACAGTCTGCCAGTGCTGCAAACACATGTTGGTAAGCAGACTGGAGATTGCCTGGAGATAGACCGTCAAAAGAAAACTCTGACAAAGAAATACTATACTGAACTATCAGTAAAGTCTTCAAATGTAACAGTGAAACTAATTACCTAACTGACCATATAAGCATTTCCCCAGCTGCAATGCAAAGTTAAATAATGTAACACCCTTAGCCAAAACTGAAGCCTTGGAAGAAAGTCCATTTCTTCATTTATAGCTGTATTAAAATCAGAAACACAGCAGCTAGCTATATTCAGGCACCTGCCAGGTCTGCCTTTGGCAAGATCCTGCTCTGAGAATTGTTACTACTCAGAGTTACAAGGAGGTGGAAAGGAAAAAACCAGACAGGTTGACTGAACCAGAGACCTGCAGTTTGATACACAGAAACTCTTTAACATTCACAGTGAGCAGCAAGATGCTTCTACTTACAGTCCAAATACATAATCTACACCTGAATATAAAGCACATATGTATTCCCTTTATTGAATAAATTGGATTTAAATTGAACTGATGTTGAAAAGCATACTAAAACCTGCAGAAAATATTCATGTCAACATTTCCTTAAAAAGGCTGAAACTCAGAACCAGGCAAAGCTTAGATAGGACCTTGATTAGAAAGTGTCATTCCATTTTGCACAGGAGAAATTCACCACTCCACTACCCAGGGTGGGGAGGTTGGTCCCTAAAACAGAGAGATGCTCCAGCTTGATGAACTCCAGGGTGTCTGGGAAGACTTAGGTGCTTACACTTTTTCTGCTCCAAGGCTTTCTCCCTCAGATGCACTTCTCTCAGGGATCACTAGTCCAGAACCACCTTCTGAGACAGTAACTGCATCGAGAAGTGAAAACAAATAAAACAGAGCCAGGGCCTCCTGGTGCAGTGAGGCAGCAGTGGATAAACCATCGAGGCAGCTTAACATGGCAATTGCCTTCCTGCTGAACCAGTCCCCTGGCTGTCCCTCAGACTCATCTGCATGAGCTCTTTCACAAAACTGTTGCAAAGCTTGACTTACTGATATCCATGGAGGACAGCACATCATCAACTACCAAAGAACGCTCTCCCTGCAAAATAAATTTAAAAAGAGCATATCCAACATTCACTTAGAGCCTGCTGATAAAAGGCTGAACCTTGCTCAGATCTTAACCCTGCAGGTGGGCCTTCCTGCTCCAGCTGAAGAACGGCATGCAGCACCAAGCCCAGTCACATTACCATTTTTCAGGCTGTAGTTTTTCACTGGGGCTACATATCTGGAGCCTAACATTATTTCTTTGACCTAACTTTCATGTTAAAAGCAAGAAGTCTCACTGCTTCTTACTTGCTCAGAGCAGTGAATCATGAGGATCAACGGCAAACTATCAAGCACCAGTTTCTTGGTGACACCTGTGACTAGCTTGGTGATCAACGCAAGACCTTGGGAACTCACACACTTTCAAACCTACAATTCCTGCTTTTTCCCATCACAGGAATGACTACCTAACAAAAACACCCAAGATAAAACAGGGGTTGTCCTAGGGTGGTGTGTATATATTCCATATCTTTGTGTTTTGGCTTGTGAATACCAGTCCTTAGCAACACCAAGGTCATTTTCTCACTCTGTCCAGAAGACGAGAAAAAAAAAGTTCAAAAACTGAGAAGCAGCAGTTGAAGAAAAAAAAATTTTCTGGGGGTAGCTCACACAGCAGTGGCAGAGGTAGGGAACTGGTGGGAGCTCTCTGGCAGCCATGGTTGCGTGGGGCTGGAGAGGGGCTTGCTCTGGTGGGTTTTCCTCCAGCTTTTGGGATAGCCCCATATTTTGCCTTTTTTCTTGTTTTCCTGGAGTTTTTTTCTCCTTTTTCCTTTTTTCCTTTTTTTTTTTTTTCTGAACCTGGTGAGGGGGAGGGGTGGTTTATTTTGTTTTTCTTTGGCTCAGCCCCAAATTTGCCTCAAATCTTGACAGGGGTGTAGTTCTTGACTTTTTTGCACTAATGAGGACCTAGAATTTCTAATTCCTAACGTAAAAGAACAAAGGAATAGGAATTTTCCTATGAATATTTTTTGGTTTTCCCTGGAATGTGTTACCACAAGGGCTTCTGCCAAATGCCAGTAGACCTTGACTTTTTTTTTTCCCCTCCAAATAAACCCACTAAAGGCTAGGTAAGCCCCATAGCTTTATTCACCTGCTAGAATTAGTTAGAAAAGATTGCATCACTAGCGTAGCAACAAATGGAGCGACACATACAGGAAGAAGAAACTAGCCAGTCATACTGGATCTCTTCTGCATGCTTTTGCTGATGGTTAGACATAAAATGACCGTGCAGTGCACTTGAATGCAACATTAAAGACGATGATCAGAACCTACCCACTGAGTAAACAACAGTCAGAGACAGGGTATTCTCAGAAAACCAGAGCAGAAAGCACACTTAATTTCAATGTAAAATGAGATGAGACAGACTCTAATCTCACTGAAACTATAGACACTCATGATCCTGGCTGCAAAGATGCATTTTAGTATGACAGGCCATTGGAATAACATGATTGGCAGATGTACAAGGATTTATGAAGATGATGTAGAGAAACAGATTAACTTTTGCAAGTTCTTGAAGTAACTAGCAGCTGGAGAAGCCCATCTACATCATCTCATCTGTCCAGCTTCACTTTGCAGGAATGCTCAAGGCCTCAGTAGCCAATTTGCAGTGCCATTGCACTGCCCACTAGTTCACTGCCCAATTATTCTCATTGTAAGAAACACTCTCTCAATGATGCAAGATTTTCCTCTTTCGGTTTCAGGCCATTGCACCTTGTCCTTCTTCTGAGAACGTGGGTAATTCCCTTTTTTCATTTATACTATTATCTCTGCAATTATTTATAGTCTGTAGTTGTAAATCTCTCGAGTCTTCCATTATTTTTTTATGTTATGGGCACTTCAAATATTTTTTTATGATTTTAAAATATTTTTTATGATATGGGCACTTGATTGCATTTACCATTCTAACTGTAGCAAAATCACAGCTATATGAACCAGGATCTCATTATTTTAATACTATCACTTGGGAAAAGGTTTGTGTGTTTTATGTGGCAGTGAAAGACTCAAAAGGCACAGGCAACCTCATTTTCAAATGGCAAATCAAACATCTCAAGCTTGGAAGTGTAGAAGCAAAGCTCTAGAATTCTCAGAATGAATGTCACAAATACTGCAGTTTTCTTCAACAATATGCTAAGAAAAACAAGAGCAAGCAATCATTGTTAAATTTATAAATAGCAGTGAGGATATCAGTGTGAAAGAAGTATCTCATAACAGAAGCTACTAACAAAATCTTTTCTCTAGGTGACAGTGACTCCCTTTTACATGTACCAATATAAATTTAAAATTTTAATAGTGGCATGTATTTCCCTGAAAATAAGACAAAAGCTCTAATAATAAGAACGGTAACTATTGGGAAACGTATGGATAGAGTCTATTGTACAAAACCTCTGGTGTATTTTAAGATTTTCCTTAACTTTAATTTTTTAAGAAAAAATCCAAAACTGTACTAACCGTTGTTCTGAGAAGTCAACTGTCCAGTCACTTCAGGTTGCATTGCATGTGACAGACTCTATTTCCACAGTATTTACCACTAAATTACTTGAGCCCTTTGCCAAACATTAATAAGTATATCTCTTGGGAATGCTTTCTGACACAAGGAAGTATTACAGTTATACCTCCTCCATCGCGATGAAAGGGAAAGGCCAAAGGCATCGCAAAACATTAATCGCGCAAAGAACTGCAGGTCATTAATATGCATGCAGGCCACGCCCATTGCTCCACCCCTGGAACTCCGGAGCTCTGCGGACAATTCTTTGCTCCTTCTC
>WEKX01012146.1:0-39322 GCA_013390025.1 Pitta sordida
ACCCCCGCGGTAGCGGTGCCCGGCCCGGGGCTGCTTTGTGCGGCTGGAGCGGAGCCCCGGCATCGCTGACATCGCGTGTGCGGCAGGTCCCGCTGCACCGGGCGGTGCCGCATCCAGGAGAAGCGGCATCGAGTCCTGGTGTAACCCCCCGGCCGCGGCTCCGGGGGGGGCAGCCCTCCCGTCCGTCTGTCCGTCTGTCCGTCCGCCGGTGCCAGCGCTGCCCCGGGGACAGGCTGGCCAGGGTTCGGTGTGGTGCCCAACTCACCAGCTCTTGGTCAGAAAACGTGAATTACTTAGTGGGTTTTATTCTTATACACTAAATGTGTATTAGTGAAAGAAGATACATGAAGCTCTTTCGGATATTAATATGCCTTGATTTGGTGTCTTATTACTAAAAGAAACTCTGAATGCTTGATTTTTTAAAATTCTTTTTGGTCACAAGGCAGTTATGTCACGTCATGATTTGTTCTTTATTTTCTGACTGGTTTTATGCTGACGTGAAACGTGTCAAAGACGACAAAATTTCTGTTAATGGCTTTAGTTGTGAACTTTGTTTAATTCTAGGATGATCTGATCTTTTACAAGGACAGATCAGTCGTACGTCAGGACTGATGCAAGGGACTACGTCTGTGAAAGCTGAAAGGTTTTTTGTTTTGGTTTTAATTTCCTAGCAGTATCTTGGTTTACCAACTTGGTTCTGAAATGTGCAAAAACATGTACGTAGTTTGGGCAGGTGATAATCCTTTCAGAGAGAGATTAAATGAGTTAATAGAGAGCTCATAAATGGACTGGGTGGGAAGGTATCTGCTACATTCTTAATACGTATAATAACCATGGATGGTGGGAAGCAGGAGGAGAGTGGACCACTCAGTGTCCAAACTTGTATATTCTGCCGAAATAAAATCACAGAATATTCTGAGTTGGAAGGGACCCACAAGGTACATCGAGTTCAACTTCTAAATGAATGCCCATACAGGGATTGAACCCATAACCTTGGTGTTATTAACACCATGCTTTAACCATCTGAGCTAATCAAAGGTCATCTTTTTTTTTTTTTTTTCTGTAATAACCTAACTCCCCATCTCATCATCCCATTATCTAGACCATGTCAACGAGTACCTCATCCAGTCTTTTCTTAAACACCTCCTGGGATGGGGACTCCACCACCTTCCCGGGAAGCCCGTTCCACTGAGAAATCACTCTCTGAGAAGTAGCTTCTCTGGTTGCCCCTGTTGGAGACAGAGTCTGGAACTACATGGATCACTTGTCTGATCCACTGGGGCATCTTCTGATGGTTCAACTGTATCACTAAATCTAAGCCTATCTGATGAAAGAGTAAGACTTGGTTGCTGTATAGGATAAAACCTGTTCACTTGCAAACCCTCCCATATGTCTGATAGGAAGATTATGGCCTACAATAGCTTAATTCTTCCGTAAAATCTGTGGCTTGACGTTCACTTGCTCCATGTTTTTAGCTCAAGTAATTGAACTGCAAGCACTCAGGTTGCCCAAACTGATAGGTAAGTAAAGACAAGGGCCATGGTGCCTGCAAAACAGCATTGTGGTTCATCCAGGAACACCCGAATCAAGGGCAGAACCACTGACTGAAGGAGACCTAACTTTAGAAAATCATATGATGGTGACTATATATATGTGTATATTGCTGCTGCCTCAGGTACACATTCAGTGTGTTTATGTGATATGTTGGACATAGATGCATTCTGGTGCCTCTAGCCTGGGGACTGGAGGGATATCTCTTTTGGGATATTCCAGAGGTCCTGATCCCAAGAGGAGCCAGCAGGACAAAGCCTGGCGGGTGGCAGCTGGAGCAAGCTGGCAGGCAGGGCTGAGGTGCCCACATCTGTCCAGCTCTCTGGAGTGAGGAAGTCTTTGTTAGGGGAAAGGGATAAATTCGTAGTTGCTTATGTCTCTGGCCTTGGCAATAAAAACTATAGTGTGAAAAATCACTAAACAGGTAAGGGTTCCTGTGACATCATTTACAAACCAAGGGCACAGAAGCATTGAGGAAGTGAGTCGTTAGAGGTGCCCCAAATCACACATCAGGTGAGCCTTGAGGCATTCGTTTCTGGAGAGAAAGTGCTTTCCAAGTGTTCAGAAGTGTTTCTGACACTGAGGTAGCACAGGCAGGAATGAATTACTGTCGTTAAGCAGGAACTGTGCGAACCAAAGGTAGAAGGTGCAGTTGTAAAAGTTAAGTTTGTGTATTTACTTTGTTAGACAGCTTTTGTGTGTGTGTTCTTTCGTAGAGCTCAGCTTCCTCTTTCTCTGACAGCAATTGCAAGGTCAAATAGTTTAACATTTCTCTCAGTGTGACTTGAACTTTCACCTACTTCTGAATACATTTCCAGCTTGCTGTTTATTACTTTGTAGGTTTGATAGCAGACAGAAATACCTTTCTAACTTTAAAATCTCTGAAATGTACTGCCCTCCTTTTTTTCCCCCCTGCAAACTTGATGTGCTTCAAATACAATTAATTGGTTTTGCTTATTTTGAAATAGATTTGTGAAGACGTGATGATTGTGACCAGTTCTTGTTAGGGATAATGTGTTTGTTTGTTCAGTGCGTTAATATCACTGTGAATAAAACCCAGTAGGGCTCTCACTGGTTTCCAGAGTACTAATGATAAGGATTTTACATTTGCATGTGGAGTTTTGTCCCAGTCAGCTACAAATGTTTTAAGAGGCTTGGGACTGAGTCAGTGTCCTGGTTCAGCATGAGGCTTCAACAGAGGTTCAAGTATAATCACATGGTTTTAAAAGTCCATAATGCTTATAAGGCAGTTTCTCTAAGTAGGTTTCAAAACATAATACAAAAGGGAACCGATACTGTTACTCTAGTCTTAAACTAGGAGGAGCAGCAATTGGAGGAGATGGAGTGCCTTATCTGATGTTATTAAAATTCCAGTGAAGGAGCTGCAAGCTGATAAGAAACGGGTTTTCAGAGTTCTGTTCCTGTGCCCTCTTTAATGCCCTGTGCCTTCACACTCTGGGGCACCCAGAGTGAAAAGAAAGCAACTGAAACTTTAATAATATTAATGATGTGAAAGTGCTTAACAGAGAAGGAGAAAGATTTTCCCCTCATCTATCTCGCAGTTTTAGGTAACAGGAGATAGGTTGGACTTGATGATCTCTATGGTCTTTTCCAACCTTACTGATTCTGTGATCTCAAAATAGGGCATGGTACGTTTTCACAGAAAGCTGTGATATAACACAGTTTGACATTAGAAATTAGAAACTGTGGACACATGTATACAGGTTCATCAGAACTCGGCTTCACTGACATTTGGAAAACCACATAAAATTAATTTCAGCATCAAGTCATAGATTTAACCACAGTTATTGTTTCATTTGGTGACTGTTAAATGCCAGAAGCAACATTTCATAATTCTGCTGTAACAGCAGGGTTGATAGAGGTGTTTGTATTTAATATTCTAACCACTCTCCCTTGTAGGAGTAAGGGAGCAGCATATGTTTACTTAGTAGTCCTTTGAACCAAGTTATTTCTGAATGTTCTGAATATATCGCTGTCATGACACTTGCTATTCTGGTGCATGGCAAGGAAGAAGGGATTTTTTTGGAATTGGGACAGCTGTTTGCAAAGGTTTGGAAAGATAAATGGGTTGGCATAGAGGCTATCAGATAGACGTTTATGGAAGAAGGTAGGCAGCTGTACCGTGCAGAAAACTCCTCATCAGCCAAGTGTTTCCTTCATGCTTCTCTGCCACTCACTCATTTCTGCATAAAATAAATCATGGACATCAACATTCAGGATTAACGAAAACAGTATTAGTTCTTTCTAACATTTTAATACCTGTCTACCCATATATTTCAGAGCATGTGACTTCTGGGCAAACGTAAATCATAGTTACAGGCAGTGAAGTAAGTTGTTGATGTTTCTGGGTGCAAACGGAGTTTTGCAATTGGTTTACTGTGAAGCAGGTTGTTAGTTGTGGCAGTTTGCAGTAACAGATAACCTTTATTGCTATCTAGTATAAATGCAGGTCATCGTGGGTGAAGAGGTACGCACACAAAACCTTACATGAAAATGTAATCTAGATGTTGCTTCTAATTAATAAACTGAAAACCAGTCTTCCCGGTTTCTTTTCAGTTCTAAAGGAGATTAATAAAATAAAGAGTGTCTTCGAGTACTGTCTTTATTTAACAGTATTAAAAATACAGGTTCTTTTCTGGGCAACTATCTGCCTGCATTGAGAAATCATTTTGTAAAATCACCCTTAAACAGGGTAAACTGCCTGAAACGCACACAAACCAATATGTTCTGCACACAGCTAAATGGGGAAATCATCCTGTTTATTTTCACTAATCTCTCTTATTGGCTACAGATACTGTAGTTGGCATTTTGGCCTCTAATGCTGATAGGAACGTGTTTTGCAAAGCAATGCCAGAGCTGACAATGGCATCTGCATCTTTTAAGGTAGGAAATTTATTCTTACACAGTTCAGCCTCCCAGTTCCAGCTTCATTACTCAGTTGAGTCATGAGTGAGGTTTGGCTGAGTCCCGAGGAGTGCTATATGTAAAAGAGTCTGAGCTGCTTGCCTAATTCCTGATCCTGCCAAGGCTTGGAAGGTCAGCTGGGCCTGACCAGCTGTGAGGGCAGAGGAGGAAGCAGCTGATGTGCTGGGCTCAGCTTTAGAGGCATCCTGCCTTTGTGCACTCTGAACACGACTTGTCGCAATAATTCCGTGGCTAAAGGTCACAGACAGTGTTAGATGTGGAAGTCATCTGAGGACAGAGACTCCCAATGTGCTCAGTAGTGTTAGAGGTTACTAGACATTAGCAACAAAAACTTTTGGATTACTTTTTTGCAATACAGAGCACATGATGAATATAGAGTATAAGTCCTTAAGGGAGGTAAATGTAATAGAAGGGATCATTTGAGATTCTTCATGAAATTCCCAGCTGAGGAGAATCTGAATAATTTAGGGACAGATATTGGTGATAAAGGTGAAGTAATAGTGGCTCTGGAAAGCACAACTTTGGTCATTCTCCCTGGTTTTTTATCACAGCCCTGATTCCAGTCTTCATTTACTGAAAAATTTCTCCTACCTCAAATAAATCTTTCAATATTTGGTACCCCTCACCAAATAATTTACCAGAAGGAAGGTGTCTGTCTCGAACAGGTCAGTCTGTAGGGAGTCCCTGAATTGTCCCTACCTTAAAACCCCAGTTGTGGGAATGTGCTGGTCAAAGAGAAGGAGTTTTGGCTGTAGTAATGGCTTGGCCTGACTTAGTGGAGAGCTGGGGATCTTTACTATGTGAGTGTAAATCACAGAGCTGCCAAGGCAGATGTGGGTCACAGGGAGCCAACAGCACCAAAATGAAAAGCTACAACCAGAAATGAGCAGTAGTCACTGGGGCTACTGTAATATGCCCACAGTGCTCATTTGTTGAATTAGCTCAAATGCCTGCAAAATGTGTACTCACATTTGCCTCCAATTCTCCCTCCCAGTGTCCTCATGCAGCTTGGCCTTGCTTCCAGCTCTCGTGGTGTGTCAGCCCATTGCAGTCCAGCCCATAATGCAAAGTTCACCAGTCATGTTTCACCTATTCAGATACCAAAAGTAATTTTTTAGATGCATAAACCCAATCATTACATAGGGAAACTTGCAGCTGTGAGGGTGCCAGGGAAGCAGAGCCATTAGGATGGGCAGTGCTGTCCTTTGGGTGGTGTCATGTGAAGGGGAAGAGAATAAAATTAATATAAATAAATATTAATATATATATTTTTTGGCTATTTAGTGTTGTCCCGTCCCCCTCCCAAGATGTCTAAACCAGTCTGTTAGAGGTGTATTTAATTCAGACCTTTCACTAACAGGTTCACTGAATTTAGATGGGAAGTTTTTCAGGGGCTTCACAAAATAGGTGCTATTTAGTGTCTCACCCCATCCCCCAGGGGGTTATGTTCAAACCACTCTGCTAGAGGTTTCCTTAGTCACAACCTTTCACTATCAGATTCACTGAATTTAGATGGGAAGTTTGTCCAAGACTTCACAAAATAGCAAAAAAGAGAGAGCAAGACCTCTCAAAGAGCCCCTGTGAGTTATTTTGCCGTTGAGAACTGCCAGCATCACGGTATCATGGGCTAACTCTTGATTACTTCACGAAATAACAACTTTATTAATACCATATGACAATTTAAGAGGATTCTATACATCTTTGATAATGTGTTAATTGCAAAAATATACTGTGTACAAGCAACCTACCAGCCGGCTACACAGAAAGGACACCAAAAACTTAAGCACAAAACCTTCAATATTGAAGCAGGGTAATGAAGAGTATTTTACGAGGAGGAAATACCCACACTAAAGTAAAATACCCCAAACCTTGGGAGTTAACCATACAACAAACCTAACAGTACATAATACCAGCTAGACAGCGAGACCCACTTATCTGCAACAGGGATACACCCACCTTAGAGCAAAGCATAGCACTAAACAAGGAAAAGAAAATGAGCTGATAATCGCTCACCCTGGATATTCCGTGTGGAGTGGAGGGAGGAGAGGTGTTCGCCAGTTATCTCCACGAATATAGATGGAATTCTCCTCAATTTTCTTTAGGTGCAAATCTCTTTTATTATTTTTTTTTTTCTTAAGACAGTTTTCGTGGCAAGTCAGGCAAATACACAGACCTTTTGGGCATTGTTCTAGGATAGGCAAAGGATAGGAGACAAAGGCTCAAAGACCAAATGCTCAAAGTTTGGCTTCATGCCTTCAGGAGCCTTAGAAGAAAGGCTGTGAGATCTCCATTTTACCCCATGCTTTCGGTAAATCCTGTTTCTAGGAATGTTTCCCCAGGTGCTGGAGTTTTCCAGTAAACCATCCAGAGCTTACCTGTTCTTTAGAGTCTTATCTGCCACCCCACTGGTGGCAACACAGCCCTAGAAGAGAGTTGGCCATCCATTAAACACATCTTCTGCCAGCAGTATATTGATATTATATTAGAGAGCAGTAAAATATTATGCTACTAGATATATCTATTTAAAATATTGAGAGAGAGAGAAAAAAATTTACTTGTAAGAACTTGAAACAAGACTATCTGCCAGCAAAAAGTGCAATCCTGATGCCTTATAAATGACAAGCAAATAAGCTGATTAGATAGACTGACTTACAAAGAATCTGTCTGATAAGTGTTTGGCAAAAAAACCCTGCATATGCTTGGCAAATAATTAGGACTGTTGCCTTTGTGCCCTGATGTGGAAAGCATCTCTTCCATGTGTGTTCTTGGAAAGAGTGGTCTATTATAGGAAAAAAAGGCACGAACCAGTGTGGTAACCTGCAGGGGGCCAGGGTGCTCCGTGGTTTGAAGAACAGGGCAAAGCACTTCTCGGTAAACACCACTAACTGGCGTGGAAAACAAAACATTCCTGATTCCAGGGAACATGTGGTAATCTCGTCTGCAACGACTGTGAACTGCAGTGGGAGAGATCCAAACTGAGACGTCTGTTGCAGCACAGTCGGGCTACAAAAACTACAAAACATTGTTTTCCCCTGCCGTACTGTTTTCTTACATTTCTTAAACTGCTTCCCAGTATGTATTTACCTTCCCTGGGAATCTCCCCAGGGCTCAGGGAGGATCAGACCTTTATGTGGTTGCATCAGTGGCAGCCCAACAAGCTGTGTGCCAAATTATTAATAGATGTATTGGTCTTCAGATTTCAAACCGGAGCCGTGCATTCCTCTGGGAATTTTAAGTAATGGTGAGAGAAAAGCATAAGCTGAAACTCAGGGAAATAAACAGCCTTCTGAATTCAACATTTCTTACTGCCAGGTGGATACTTTGTGTTTCTTCTCCGAGAGAAAAGTTTTGCCATATGAAGAAATCATACTCCCTCCAACAAGCAGCAAACGTTTTAAAATGTGGATTCCTAGCAAACCATCTCAGCAGGGTGACATTTCCGCAAGTTAAATCAAGAAAATAAAGTAATTTTTTGCAAATTCTTGTTTTGGAAGTGGATTCCTCTCCCAGCTCATGTAACAGCCCATTGTATTTGGCATAGATTTGCTGAAAACAAGAACAACAGAAATGCAGTACTCTGCATTCTTTATACCTTTCCCCAAAAAACCATTGCCTGTGTGGTATTGCCCTCTGCTGGCACTGCTCTGAGGAGCATCACAGGTCCCATATTGGATGGAGCGTGCTGGTGACATTTGGCCCCTTCCGAGGTGACTTTCAGAGGAACCATTCACAGTTGTGATCCACGAAGTGCTTGAGGCTTGATTTTTTTCTGACAAAAATCATTTATGGGCAAGGGTTTATTTTAATACAGCTTTAAAGGAATTAGAGGTCCTTGATAATAATTCATTTTCCAGTGAATATTCTAAGAATCCCTGTTTGGTTTTGTGTAGGACCTGTCCCTTGAAGACAGTTGCTTTAAAGATCAACGCAATAGTGTATGATATGCTCTGGATTAACAGGAATTTTTCTTCTTTTTTTTCCACCCTAGTGCCACCTGATTCACTATCTGAGACTCAGTCATCACTTGATAGTTCTAAATTATTTGATTTGTACCTTTGACAAGCTGAAGTCTGTCTCCTCTGAAGACATTAAAATCACGGATGCTGTTTTTGACGGCGTGGAAGTCAGAGTGTTTGAACCTCCTGCCAAGGGAGATGAAAGGCTCAAGCGCAGCGTTGTTTACATCCATGGAGGAGGCTGGGCCTTGGCAAGTGCACGTAGGTGTCTGTCAGTAGTTAAATAGGGTTGTGGTCTGCTTTTCTCCATACAGCCCTGATGCATTCTGTGGCTTTCTCTGTCGGAAAAGAACCTTAATGGGTTTTTCCGAAATGATCCAAAACACAGGCTGTATTGATTGAATTTGGACTTTGCATCTACAAGTCATTTAGACCATGATTTAAGTGAAATTTAGGTTCCTATGTAACTTTAAAAATCTGGCCTTCATATGCTTTTGGAAATCCCAGTGTCTTTGTCCTGTAGTCCTGTAGCAGTTAAACATTTTAATCCTTTTCCTACAGAGGAATTGTGCTTTGAGACGCATTTTCTGAGACCTGCCTAGGGGGTGTTTGTTAACCTCCTGCCTGCCTCATTTGTTCTCTAACAGTTTGCACCACTCTTGTGGTGCAAAAAGTTCATATTAAATTGCTGTGCTTTGTCTGGATGATTCTAAGTTGGCTATGTCAGATGTATCCCCGAGTCCAAGGCACAAAAGTTAATGACACAATTATTATACCTAAATATTAAATTCTAAAACTAGGTACTTTAGAAAACATTTAGCATCTAAGTATATTTTATAGTACCAGGAACCAACAATTAAGTGACTGGAAAGGAACGAAATTAAACATAATCAGTCCTCTGATAAATAGGATACGTGTGATTAATCCTCCCTTAAATGAGCAACCCAGTTGACAGTAATAGGGCAACTCATTGGAATCAAAGCAATGCATGCCATAATAAAATGAACCATACAGTGAGTCATACAGTGATAACTGGCTCTGGATGCTAATGCCCCCAAACCACTGGGCACCTTAAATTTTGCCAAACTGAGGGAATTGTGATAAGTGGGTGAAATTACATGCCTCAAGTCACTGAGGAACAGATAAGGAAGGAAGCATTAGACTGCAGGACTTCTGAGGAGTAAATTATGTTCCCTCGGCTACACTATTTATTTGAGACTTGATCAGTTGCAAGCTGATCTCATTTACTTTGCTTATATTTGCGTGATGTCTGTATATTTTCTGAGAAGGCTTAGGTACAGCTTTGTAACTATTGACTTGCATGTCCCTAACACCGTGTCCTTTCTTTCCAGGAACAAGCCTTTACAACAATCTGTGCAGGATCATGGCTGAATCTCTGAATGCTGTTGTTGTCTCTGTTGAGTGAGTAATCTAAACCTGATCAAGTAGTTTTAAGTTATTAGAAATATGTAACATAGTTCTTTTAGCTTTTCCTTTGCCAGTGGCTTGTGTATAAGGCTTTAACTTGGAGTGTAATTCTCTGTACTGGTCTGATATTCTTACCCTTTTAAAATTGCAACAAATTGAAATGGTAAAAAATTTTACTTGGGTTTCTAATTATTTTAGAGGTTATTTTAGAAGGCAGAAGTGTGGGAAAAGAAAGTAGTCCTGAATTCAGTTGGACAAATACTAAAAGGCAATGTGAGTGCATCTTGCAGCTGTATCTACATGTAAAGAGTGCAGCTAAAACCTGAGATCACTCAACTTCCAAGATATAATTCTGTAAATACTCGTGAACTTAAAAAACAATCAGACAAATAAAACCAAACTCATTTGAGCATGATGTGTACCTGAAAGTAGGCTGAACCACATCTCTGTGCCTCCTCATCTTTTCCCATCCTCAGTGGCTACTCCTGCTGCTGCAAAGTATATTATTAATAAATATGTTTAAAGCAATGTTTGTAATATATGTATAATAATAAATATATTAAAACCCCCTGAAGTCTGTCTATAACTCACAGTTTCTAAGTCATATTGAGGAAGGGTCTTCCATGTAAAAATTACCAACTCAGTTCACCCCTGCTCATTAACCAGAACACGCTGTGGGGTCTGGCAGTTCCTTGCTGCTCTCTCAATCCCCCACTGTTCCACTCATCTCTTTTAAAGCCCTGTGCTTCCCTCAAGAGCAGAGAACTGCCAGACAACAGAGAAGCGGGACTGCTTTTTTAACACATTGAACAATTCCAAAGTAAACGAACCTCTCACCAGCTAACTAGGTTACGCAGATGACTCCTACTTTATTGTTACTGATCCCATCTTTATTGTCAACTTCAATATTTTCCTTTGCAAACCCAATCACTTGAATATAATTACTCAAGTTTCCCCACCTGCAGTTCGTTACACATCAAGCATAGTGATCTAATTGCAACTTAATTATATGGAGTTGATGTTACTCAATTAATACTTATTATAGTGTACTTTAAAGGTTGATTTGGGTTTGGTTTTTTTTTCACTGTTAGTTATTCCAGATGAGCAGCAATCACAGTATTGAAAAGTTCCCTATTACTCCTTTTTTGATTTATGCTGATATAATTCTTATTGCTTTCAGTTACTGTTTACCTTTTCTCCTTAACCATTATATCCTTCAGTCAAGGTGTTTGTATTCAATTGGTCGAGTCTGATTAGATTTCTCATTGGTTTAATTGCATGTCTCACTTTCACAGCCCATACACAGTCTGGTTTGCAAGGAGTTCCTGAAGGATACTCTCATATCCTATACATGCAGGATACAGATTGCTTTCCAAAAGCAGGTCACAACTGGAGTGTGAAACTTGTAATCTAAGTTTAAAATTTATTCTGCATATGGAACTTACAAAGAACATGTTTTCAACTGGAAAACTGAATTTTGGTTTGCCCAGCTCTACTCAGAATATGTAAAATCTGTTGTTTGAAAAGCTACAAACAGAAGTCATGATTTGTACCGTAAGGCCTGGTAAAATCTCTGAGATTCCAAATTATTCATCAAATATAAAGAGACTTCTCTTGCACTCTTACTTAGAAGCTGAGAAAACCTCATGCTGCTGGTTCTTCCTGGCAGACTGTTTGCTCTTGCTCTGCCTCAGTCCCCCCACCTGCACAATGGGTATATTTCTGCTCCTCTCCTTGATAAAGGAAAGGAATTATTGAATCTGTTGTATTGGAGCAAATTGGTGTTACCTGATTTCTTAGCTCTTGTTCATTTCATGGCATTTCAAGGTTCATTTTTCCCACGAGCACAGGTAAAAATTTGGGAAACACAACTGCTTAGATGTTTGGCTCAGTGGAGTCTGTTGGGTGTATATGATTTCCTCTCCCTTGTACTCATTAAGGTGAGAATTTGGATGAAAAGCAGGCTGAGTGTAATGACACCCTTGCCAAAGGTGTTTCAACTATTAATTTGGTGATACCTTCTCTTGGGAAATCCTAGTAAAGTGCCGCACAGCTTTATATTATTTTGGTATTATTCATATCTAGTAGGTTCATTTTAATAGTTCCAAAATAAAACGTTAATTATAAGGTTAGGTCTCACATAAATATTACACACCTCCTACTTTCCCCATAGTATTTGTCCTAATGAAAGTCATTTCCAGTGAGGATTAACTGGTATCACCTGTTAATCCTGATTACAGTGATGGTAATAATTGTTTGTCACCCCTCTTTTTTACAGATACAGGTTGGTGCCTGAGGTGTGCTTCCCTGAGCAATACCACGATGCTCTTCGTGCTACAAAGCATTTCTTGCAGCCTGATGTCTTAGCTGAGTATTCAGTTGACCCAAGTCGAATTGCAATCTCTGGTGATAGTGCAGGAGGAAATTTGGCAGCTGCTGTGTGCCAGCAGGTAACATCCAGTGTCTACCCTGTGTTACACTATGACAGTCCAGTCCAGTGATGCAGAGATTGACAGATTCTTTGTGCTGCGTCACCACAAGGTGATGTGCCAGCCCTAAAAACAGAGCGCTGCGAAGCCAGCAGCTACTCATTTGTCTTCTGTAAAGTGACTCAGTCACAATATGAATCACATAGCTTGCAATGCCTTACACAGTTCACAGATTCACAGGTTATTTCAAGTTGGAAGGGGCCCACAAGGATCATCTACTCCAACTCCCAAATGACTCCCACCCAGGGATTGCACCCCCAACCCTGGAGCCATGGGCACCACGCTCTGTCCATCTGAGCCTCCCATTATCTGGACCATGTCACTGAGCTCCTCATCCAGTCTGTTCTTAAACACCTCCAGGGATGGTGACTCCACCACCTCCCTGGGCAGACCATTCCACTGAGGGATCACTCTCTCTGTGAAAAAGCTCCTCCTAATATCCAGTTACAAGTTGTTATGGACCAGCTAAATGACACTTTTTTACCCATTTTGCTGGTGAACTCTATTTTTCTAAGTAGGCATAATTTATCAATATAGCTTCCTATTTTTAGGTAATTGTCTCTGAAAATATGTTTTTACTTCTTTCAAATACAAATGAAGGGCAAAAAGTACAATAAATGCAGCTTAATTCTTCTATTAAATTGTCTTCCTGTAGCATTTTGCAATTTTAAAGAAATTTCTTTTGTGTTTCTGCAGTTGAAATGTAAATTAAATCTGAATTTGATCTAGTAAAGAGTTTAAAGGCAGCCTGGGGCAAGTCATATTCTTTTTCATGGTTCAGTGAAATACTACTATTACAAACTTTCCTATTGCCATAACCATTAGTGATAAGAAAGCAGATACCATGTCCATACAATTAATTATCATAACAACCTTGCAATACAGAATTAGTGTGAAAAATAATGAGACAATTACAATAAAAGTTTTAGTATTGATAACAGATGAACGTGATACCATGTTTCGTAAAAAGCATTCCTAATTCGCTTTCCTGATGCATAATTCTTATTAAACAAGATGAGATATGATAAAGACCTGGGTATCTTGTGTACACAGATGAAGAGTTTGCTGACTCTTCCAGTAAGACAGTTAGGGGGCACCAAATGTCTGAGTGGTGAATCAAATGCAGGTGGCAGGGTCAAGTCAGACACAAAGAGGTGCTTCTGCACCTGGTGAGCCTTTGAGAGACTAAACCATGTATGCCAACAATCTGCATGTGCTGGAAAAATAACATTAGATGAAGTCATGGAAGAAAAATCCATTAACAGCTGTTAAAAGCAAAGAGCTCCTTTGATTCAGGAACTCCTTCAGTTGTCACTTGTTATACTGGGCACTGTGTTGGAGAAATGGCACTTTACATTTGGGTTTTTTAATTATTCCTACACCCTTCGATAAAGTTTTGCCACTGATTTCTGTTGGGGACAGGGTACTGGGTCTGCCTGAATGGCCATCTCACAAGAGGAGATGGAGATTAGGCTGCTGATACTGCAGACAGAAGAGCCACATTACCTGTATGAGAGCTGAATTCAGCCTAAATTTGCCAAATGAGCATTCACTTGTATGAAGTTCTTTGTTGATAGATGTTTATTTTCTTTATAATCCCAGTTCCATCCTGTGTTTTCCCCACAGCTTAGTAAAGATGAGGACTTGACCATCAGACCAAAACTGCAGGCCTTAATTTATCCAGTCCTTCAGGCATTTGACTTCAATACACCCTCTTATCAGCAGAACATGAATATGCCTGTTCTTCCTCGTTATGTCATGATCAACTACTGGATAGATTATTTCAATGGTAACTATGACTTGGCTCATGCCCTGCTGATCAACAACCACACTGCTCTTGATGTTAGCCAAGCTTTGTCTTTTAGAGGGCGCCTGAACTGGACATCTCTACTGCCTTCATCGTTCAAAAAGGACTACAAACCTGTGGTGCAAACGACAGGCACAGCTGAAATCATCCAGAAGATTCCAGCGCTGCTGGATGTCCGAGCAGTGCCACTGCTTGCAGACAATGAGACTCTGCAGCTGCAGCCCAAGACGTACATGCTGACGTGCGAGAACGACGTGCTGCGCGACGACGGGGTCATGTACGCCAAGCGCCTGGAGAACGCGGGCGTGGACGTCACGCTCGACCACTTCCAGGACTGCTTCCATGGCTGTATGATATTCACCGTCTGGCCCACTGACTTCTCTGCGGGCGTTCAGACCAGGAACAGCTACATCAAATGGCTGGATGAGAATCTCTGAAGAGAGGGTCCCTCTGGAGGACACGGGGTGTGCGGCTCTGGTGTCTCCTCTTGCAGAGGAGCAAACAATAGAAAAAGTGCAATTTTCCTAATCCTGACTTCATTGTTCAGCTGCTGCTGAGGGTACAGACCACTAACTGCAGCTGTTTAGCTCCATGGGCCTTGCCCAGAAAGGTATTTTGAGAAATATTTTTTCATACTTCAGTTGTTTTTTCCACCTTCTTTCAGATGACTATTGCCAAACCTAAACAAATGTTGAGCGGGGAGATCAGCATTCCTGTAGGATTCTGAACTGGCTGCAGCTTTCAAGCTTTGACTGTTAATTAGGCACAAAGGCTGAGGTTTTCCAGTGATGTGAGATAAAGTCAAACACCTACATCTGCATCTGAATATGTAAAAAATGGAGCTAGTACACACTGATGTTACAGCGTGAACACTCACCTTTGACAGCAGAGCCATGCATTTGAATGACAAACATGGATTTAGGTGTTGGCTTTTAGGCACATAGACAAATGACACAATTAAATTAAAAAGAAGCTCTTCTAGGCAGTTAAGATGATGCTAGACAAGCCTCTTAGCCAAACTTGTAACTCAGCTTTGGAATTTGATCCTTATAACCTTTTAGTTATGTATATTTTTAAAAAGTACTTAATATATTTTCAATAAAAAGTATTATAGCATACAGACAAACATGTAGGATAAAATATTACATGTAGCAGCAGAATCCAGGTTTATTATGTGAGTGACCTTCAAAGCTGACTATTTATTTGGCTAAAGAATCTGACTTCATCTGTCTTTGAAGCCTCAGCTGTACAATCTCCTTACAGAAAATACTGAGCTTACTACAAATTATCTGCTGTGTGGTTTGCACTAATGTTTGTAATTACTAGTATAAGTGTTTTCATTGACTTTTCCTTTTTGTTTGTAGTGTTAATTGTGTTTCCTGCTTCCTGGAAGGAGGGAAGCATGCAAATACAAGTGGGCTCCAATCTATATAGAAGATTTAAATATGAGTTTTGCAGATGGGCTTTGTCTGTATTGTAGACTGACCCCAAGCACTAGGTAAGATGATCTTGGCATTGGGCAGCAAATCTCTACAGTTTGAGCCAGTCTGTAAAGTTCAGACAGGCAGGACAGGGGAGTGAAACCGCTTGTGACAGTGTATATTGTCCTGGGTGCTTATTGTCCAGGTCCAGCTGTGTCCAAAGCCCAGTGTTCCTGGGCAAAGAGGAGAGAACTGTGCATTAAATTCATCCTCAGCTTTACCACAGACTTGCTGTGGGACCCCGGGAGAACAAAGTAATCTCCTCACGCCTCACTTCTGCAAGAGAGCGAGTAGTATGTCATTTCCTACCTCACAAAGGAGCTGTGAAGCACAGGAATGTGAATGTGACTGGCAGGCACTCAACAGCTCCTGTAGCTTTTGACTTTCAGTCTGTCTCCAAGAGCTGCCTCCAGGCAGCAGGATAGAGATGCTGCTGGGCTGTGGGTCCTACTGGGCAGTTGGCTCATCCCTGTCCTCGCTCCTATCAAAGTACCCCAAGATGATTTCTTGCCCCTTGGAGATCAAAACAAAGGCAATTTCATTAGAGCATTTCCTAAGGCAGGATTCTGAAAAGTTCTTTGGAAAGAAACCCAAAACAGGTACTGGTAGATAAAATTGTCTTCTGACATTTAAAATATATTCAGAACAGTCCACTTCCACAGTCATTTAAATTAAATAAGAGAGTGGCTTTGTTGAACCATTACTTCCTAGAAACATAAGGTTATTAGCGTCACTGTGTGTATTAAGAAAAGCTATTAATGAGGCAAGGCCGGGATGTCAGCTCAGTCCTGTAGGCCAGAACTAATTCCCAGCATAGGTTCACACGGACATCACAAGGCGAAGTTTTTTCAACAGTGGCCCAGATTCTTCTTGCATTTACCTCCTTACAAAGACTCGGTGGAATTAGAGCAGCCAAGTGACAATCTGAATCAGAATAAATGTTTGATCAAGATATCCAATTAACACTGCAGAGGAATTCAAACTTTTTATCTGGATTCAGACCCTCCTTCTTCCTTTTCCACATAAACAAAACTTCAATACGTAGTTATAATATGTGCTTAAAAGAGACAGCACCAGAAATTATGTCCATTTGAAACACTAATTACTAATCTACCCTTTTCCTTCAGTGTTTTTCCTTCATATGGAGACAGCTACATTTGCCTGATTTTAAATAGTGAAAAAAAAATACTGCTACACTGCATTGTAACAACAGGCTTCTTCCTGAATTTCCCACATAAAGAGTAAACCCATGTCAGGAAAGATGTGATTTATATCTACTTGCTGTCATTAAGAGATAGTATACTAACTGTAATACTGGGAAAAAATAGTTAATATTCCTATAAATCCTATAATAATTAGTTTTCCTGAGAGCTGCTTGCAAAGCTTTAGCTCAACATTTGTTTATAGCTAAGTTATAAATATCTGCCATGAATCTATAATATAATTGCTGCTGTTTTTTTTTTTAACTGAAATGAAAGGGAGAGCTGGAATATATATATTAATGGAGTTTATTGTAAATTTCCTTCATGCACTGAAGCACATTAAAGTCTTGGCACAAGAAAGGGTGGTAAGTTTAGAACTGGAGTGAACATGTTTACTAAGTCATTTACCAGCCTGATGCAACATCCGAGATCATGGATGGGATGGCACAGTATGGATGGGATGTTACAGTATTAACTACTTGACCGTCTGGACTACTTTTATCTTGCAGCTTTTTGGTTTAATACATGGTATCTGCAAAGATATGTGATGGATCCTACAACATAGAAAAAGAGGTCTGAGTTCCAGCTCAGAAAAGACCTTTAGTATACAGCTGCACAAGACCCTTGATCAAATTCAGTGTAAACCTGGAAGTGTTAGTCCAAATTCAGCTTTCCTCCTGCTTTACTTTGTTCTCCTCTTCTTGCACTCCCCATGCCCGAAATTGAAAGTTTGGGGTTGTTTCCAGCTGTGCTGCTGCAAGGTCCTAGAAGCTGAGTACTAACTCTGGGGTAGGGAAAAAACTGATGCCTGAGAGCAAGGGATTAAAATTAATCCATGTTATGACACCTTAGTTTGTTCATGTGTTTTTCCTACATCTCCAAATGTTTCCTCAGGCTTAACTTGCACCTTGATCCCTTGGTTATTCCATGAAGCAATTTGGGGCACTGTGCACACAGAAGGATCACACCAAGCCTTCGTAGCAATATTTCACCAGTGCATGGTAGAGTCAGTCTTGTAAAAGGAGATACTCAGTGAGTTTGTCTGCTTACCTTTTCCTTAAATCAGTGAGTATAGCTAGCTACCCTTTGTAGATAGCTTTTCTTCCCCTCCTACAATTAGACTTTACCTCTCTATTGCAAGAAAGTTTTTTTTAAAAAAAAAAAAAGCAAAAACAGCTTGCATAACAACCTATAGAAATTTGTATCCTGCTAACCTGAGAATTATATTAGTAGGTCTTCAGTATTTTAGCCAATATTTGCAGGCATAATTAGAAGTTTTGTGGCTTACAACTTCTTAAAGGATGGGTGTTCAGCATTTCTGGAAACCCTGACCTGTTTAAAGATGTTTCATGAATTTCCTAACCTTCACCCAAGTACCTAATTCTAAAATTGCGTCCCCCAGCCAAAGCAGAAAGGCCATTGTGGGTTTTAAGTCCTACAAATTTAAAAAAAAAATGTTTTCTTTAGAATGTTGTTTTGTAGCATTTGGGCCTCTCTAATGTTTTAATCTCTTAACAAACCTTATTAGAAAATTTTTAAAGTAAAAATATTAGAAGTAGATAAACTTGAGTTAAACACTTTAAGCTGCTATGATCTGTAACAATGATGCTGTTAGAAAAACCCCAACAGCTGGTTTAATGTTCTTATATTTATGATGTTCCAAACCCCAAATTAGTACATACTTGATGTGAATGCATTCAATACCTTATGCATGACTGGTTTGTGCTTTTTTTTCTCAGAGCAAGGGAAAGATTTGTAAGATCTAATTACCAAGTGTGATTTGAGATGTGCTATCAAAATGAAGAACAAATAAATAAATGTGAAATATATCTGTGATTTATTTCGTTTTCATGGGACAACTGATTTTGTATATCTGAACATCCCCAATTTTATTTTTGGTTGTTTTCAAGGCAGGAAACCTTGACTGTGTGTCTGGGCTGCGAGGGTCACCTCTTCGTAATTCATTTCTGCCAAATGATTAATGGTGACCACATCTGTTCTGAATAGTGGACAGTACCTGCACTAGTGCTGTTGTTCTCTTTCAAGATAAACAGCAGAGTTCATGTTCTCCATTCTGATGTATAAACACATTTTTATGTGTCTATAGGTTATGTGTATGTTTGAAGTCGGTTTTAAGCAGTTTAAGTTCCTTTTTCATTCCTGTTTGCCTTCCTTTCACAAATGTAACCCATTTTCTATTCCTCCTCTCATATACTGGTGATCATAGGAGCATTGCTTTTGAAATATCCTAATAAGAGGGTTTGCTGTTTTGTCCAGCAGCCTCCTGTGTCTTCCACAGAATATAAAGCTTTCCTCCTGCTGGAAAAAGTGGTGGGGAAAAAAGCTGGAAAAAGTGGTGGGGAAAAAAGCTTCAAAGGACTTACAACCCTATTTGTTAGGCCAGCAGGAGTCATACTCCTTGCATTAAATTGAATGCATTAAAAATAGGCTGGGCCTTATAGAACATTTTTTTCCAGTCATGTTTTCTCAGCCATAAAAGCTCTGAGTGTGCAGGGCTTGGCAAGCCCCGGGCAGTGCCCTCCCACAGGCGGGTGGGGCTGTGCAGCGCATCCTGTGCCTCAGTGGTGCTGGAGCTGGATGTCCCTGGTCTCACCCTCATTTCCCACCTCCCACCCTCAGCTGGAGCAGCAGCGAGTGTCTGGTGGGGCTGTGTCTGACCCAGATGTGCCTCCACATCCAGAAATCCCACCCTTCACGTGCATCCCGCCGGCCTGGGCACTGCCCTGTGCCTCACACACAAAACTCTTTGGAGCTGGGCCAGGGTTTATTTTGTTTAAGGGAGGCACACATTTTCTCTCTGTTCTGACTTCCAGTTTTTCTGGCACTAATCCAGCGGCATTTATTTCTTTTATAACTGTTGTCTAAATAGCTGTCAGCACATCATTAATATAGAACTAAATTCACCCCTAATGTCAATGTAGTGTTTTTGCACAATGATTTTCTAGAGCATTTTAAAGTGTTTGTCAACGGTTCAGTAGGAGGACAGGCAAAAGAAAACAAAAAAAAAAATAAACCCTGCAATCACTCCTTTAAAACTCTTCTTACAGAAACTGTATTTTAAATAACTTTATCTAACTATGTAATCTAGATAACACTAAACACTATTTCTATTACAACCACTTGTTCTTTTCTGAAGCAGCATCTCTACAAACTACAGAAGTTTCCAACGGAAGATATAGTAGGGGTATGGCAGAGTTTATTAAAGAATATATTTTATATTGAGAGACCTAAAACAGCAATAGTAATTGTTGTTACAGAAAACTACCCCTCTCACAAACACCATGCCAGTATCAGGACAGGTGCAGTACACACAGGGCCACTGTGATTTGGGATTCAGAGTGTGGTAGAGGAATAAAGAGAATTTTTACTCTTAGCATAGTAATTTCATAACAATCTAGTTCCAGTCTGAGGTTTTTTAAATTAAAATCTAATAATTCACACTATAGCCAGCAGAGGGAGCGTTTAAAGCAAAGACTGGTTTGAAAAGGTGCAGCATGTTTCTAAAGAAAACCCCACGCTGTAAACCCCGAAGTGTTACTTGTGAGAACTGCACCAAAACTTGTGGCAGCCCAACCCCTGACTTGCGAATTCATGTATGGACAAGGCAGAAAAGTCAGACTAATGGGGAATTACTCAGATTTCTTGCAAAAACTGCCAAACAGCTACCTCATAACCATTCCATGCCAGGGATGCCCCATCCCTGGAAGTGTACAAGGCCAAGTTGGACAGGGCTTGGAGCAGCCTGGGATAGCGGAAGGGGGGGGGTTGGAACTAGGTCAGCTTTAAGGTCTCCTCCAACCTGAACCATTGTCGGATCCCCAGTGACTCTATGATTTCTCACCATGAATCATCCAGAACTTGGCACGCTATAAGGGGTTTTTTTCAGGTGGTTTTGCTGTTGATTCAGATTCCGTGACCCAGCTGGGGGGTTGTGGTTATCGAGGTCTCGCTGCAGCTGCCAGTGCATGTCTCCAGTCTGCAGAGCCAAAAGGGTGAGAGAGTGCACCAAGGGGAACTGCTTCTCTGTGCCCAGGACATGGCTACGTGGTTGTGGAGGGCTGTGTTTTCACAAAAGGCAGTGACAGTGGCTGTGTCAGTGAGGGATGCATGGAGACACACCAGCATCTCCGAAAACCTATGGAGAGCTGTGAGTGCCCCTGGAAACGGTGCATGTCAACACCCAAGAGTAACACCTGGAGGTATGAGGCTATTTCTGCCCTTGTGCCATGGCATTTCTGCTCTTTTAATGGTGCATAAGGCAGCTCACTATTTGGAAAAGGCAATTTTCCCAGCCCAGGTACACTCTGCTCCTGATGCTGTGAGGAGAGAGCCTTTCTGAGACCTGATGCTCTGCTCTGAGGCCTCTGGGAGGCAGAGTTACTTGGCATAGCCAGCAGCTGAGGTTTGGGTTATTTTAGCTATCAGATGAGTTACCTTTGACGTTTTTCACAGCCATGTGCACACTCTCCATGCTGGGTGGAGTCAGACATGCTGTCTTCCCTTCCTGTGCAGCTGGAGAGGCTGGGCAGAGGGGGTCAGGGCCTGCACCTGGTACTGGGGCTCCACAAACCTCTGAGCTTCCTTTTGCATTCCTAGTTTACATCACCATTTCCTCTGCAAAAGTGAAACAGCACTTACCATCCTTTCCATATACGTACCACAGAATTGCACTGCAAATCCTGCTTTTGCTCATCTGTGTGGACAGCCAAGGGAGGGACGATGCCAGTTGTTACTTTACAGTCACAGCAATGTATTACAGGCACAGTCTCAGCCTGGATATGAGCACAAAGAGCCAATTGCTCAGTTCAGGTCCTGGGTGATGTGCTAAGTTAACAGGTGATTAGTCAGATCACATAATGGATTTGTATTCTATATTAAAGCCCAGAGTTGTTGCTTACAGACCAGGGCATCTGGTATGTAAGGACCCTCTTTGGACACAGACACAAACTTCACTGGGTGTTGGCAAAATCTACTGTAGAATTATGAAAACCAAAAACAGGGCTACAAATGTGAAAAAGGCTTATGGTCCTTTACTGGCTAAAATGACGGTATTGGCATGAATTTGGGCTCAGGCCTTTTATTTTAAGGAGTGTCATCATCTCTTGGGCTAGTGATCTTCTCAGCTCACTGAGTTTCCAAGGGAGGGTCTGAGTTTAAGCAAGATCTAAAAAGGTCAGCTAACCTGTGACCCTGAGATTGATAGGATTACTTGCATTAGCCACCCATCCCATCTCCTTGGGCCTTCACTTCAAAATGTAAGTCCCAATTCTAAGTTGCTTTCCAGTGTCACTTTGAAATGCAACTTTGACTTAAGTAGAGTTTATTTTTACCTTATCACATCTCCTGTGCCTGCCCGGAACAGTATCTTCAGTGCTGTAAAAAGTCGTTTACTGTTTGCATGTTAACCCAGTGGAGCCAACGCAGCTGGTGCTCTTCCTTCTCAAACTTCCTCAACAGATTTATTTGCAGACTTGCAGTCGTTAGGGGCAGCAGGGTTAACTCAGCACCTCTTTGTTCCAGGTGACAGGAGTCATCACACTTTTCTTGCAAGCACTCAAGCAACTCAGCTTGACCCAGTCTCAGTTCCCAGAACTGGAGCTGGGAGCAAACCCAACTATCCTTCAACTTCCAAATCAATGAGGGCACAGCAATCATTAAAAGTTAATCTGTGCCAGGTTTCATAAGAAAATTCTGAAGTCATTTATTTTCCAGATGAAAAACAAGTTAAAGCAGGTGTTTTTCCTCTTCATACTTCATCCTTCCCTGAAGGGACATCTTGGGAGCCAGGGGATCTTTATTGTGTGGGAAGGAGGGCAATGAGGAGAAAGTTTAAAAAGCAACAAAGCCAGCAAGGGTTGAAGATCACCTTTCATGCCTTCACCAGCCCTGGGAACAGGAGCTCTCCCAGGGGCAGGGGCAACTGTTCATTCCAGGTGGGGCAGTGGGGAATTCCACCCCTTGTGCTACTGCTTCCTTTGCTCCTGAGCAGGCCCGGATACTTGCCAGTTCTTCGTAAACTTCGAGACAAAACAATGGAGGTGTTTCCTCCTTTAGACTTGCAGGAAGAGATTGTGAATTGAATCAAAGTAGCTAGTTGTGCAGCCTGGGGAGTTCCTCTTCTGGAGCAGCCTGAGGCTGGGATTCACAGCTCTCCCAGTGCTCAGCCACATGCGTGACACTGAAGCCATGTGATTCCTAAGGCCTGTGCAAGGCACTGCAGAATCCACCAGTTCACCAGAGTGTCAGCAGTGTTTACTCAGGCAAGGATTTCAGTATGCAAACACCCCATCATGAGCTGGTACTTGCCCTAGCTGACCGGGTTTGCTGTTTTCTTCATTGGCAATGCTCCTACACCAAGCTGCTGCAGGTTTGGGAGCATGGAGAGTCCCCTGAAAATTTTATACACCCCACAGCAGCTCAGGAGACTTAGCTATTCAGTAAGGAACAAATTAGCTGACGTATTGGCATTTTAGGATGTTAAATACAGTCTGCTGAGTCCAACAGAGAGACTGACATTGTCCTGGGGAGCTCTGAGCATATAGCTGATGGTGAGGGAGCCCCGAGAGCCCAGCTGGGAGCTGCTGCCCCAACCGTGAGGATCTGTGAGCACTCAGCATCTCCTGAGCTTTGAATATGGAAACAGCTCAAAAAACTTTTGCCCACATTATTTGCAGTTGCTTCAGCTAATGTGCTGGTGAGGGGATCTCTGCTATCAGAGCAAGGAGAGCAGTGACTGGAACAAACAAACAGGGCATAAATAGGATTTTACTGTACTCTTCTGAATAGGCAAACCACACAGGTGGGTAAGGTCAAAGCTTTTAGACATGAATCAGCCAAGAAGAGACAAACATGGGATCGCTGGCCCTTATCTGCTCCACCCTGCCACTTAGCTTGTTTCCCTTTCCCTGAAATGTTTGAAAATAAATGAGCCAGTGTGGTTTCAGTAGAGTACTTCAAATATTAAACAAGCCTGCTGCTCCTAACTAATAAGGAAGGAGGCTGGCCAAAACGCCCTGCCTGTTTACTGACTCAGCCGTGCCCTTCTGGAGCTGTGGTAAGCAGGAGGTCAGCAGCACTCTGGCAAAGGCATTGAACAGAAATCCTGGGAAACGTTCCTGTGCAAATCAGGACAGTTTCTTTCCCCCACCAAAGCCTTTCTAGAGGTACCCAGATCTCACCCGTGAAAACCAAACTCCTTACAGTTAAGGAAAAGTGTACTTCCACGTGTTTTGAAGTGTATCCCATGTATCTGAAGTTTTGTTTGCCCTGCCTGGAGACAGTTTCATTTACATTTTCTCTCTGGTCTATCTTGAGCAATAATCATTAAATAAGTCCAGCTGAGCAAAGTTGCCTAGTTTACACACTCTGTTACAAGCTTTATCAGGAAAGAAACAATAAAATGTTGTAAACCAGCCCACAGTCAGAGATTTCATCTCTCCTGACACTACCATTCTTTAAAACACTGTTTTACCACTAGATGCCTGAAATTTCAGGTTTTTGTTATTGTTGGGATTTAATGTCTCCGGTATTTAGCATGTTTGCAGGCAGCACAGCACACAAGGCTGAAAGTACAGGTCCTGGGTAAGGAAAAAGTCACCTCTGCAGAGGTGCCAGCCTGTCTATTCCATAACCTAACTGGAGATGCAGATATGTCACCACTGAGCTGGACTTCCCCAGATTCATCTTTTTTTCTTACCTTTTTTTTTCCTGACTGTACCTCTTTGTGCTTTAGACATTTGTTTTCTGTGGAAGCACCTTCTTGGTGGCAGCCACAGGTAGAGAGGGGGTTTAAACCGGGAGTGACAGGATGAGGCTTTTGCAATAAAGTCTTTCTTGCAATGGTGTGTTTCTAGTAGAGGTTAAGATATACATTTTAAATGTTTTGTGAGCAATTCATATATATATATATTCTCCCCATAAAGAAGGCCATAAAACTCTATGGATGTAAAGGCACCAGCACTGGGCATTCTTGGATTCTCAGTTTCACTGATAATGCAAATAACCTGAGTTTGCAAGGTTAATGCCATTTCAGACTTTCTTATCTTTCCTCCCCCAAGGTAAAGAATTACAGGAATTTGCTCCTTGCAGGATATCACCACCACGGCTCACAAGCCCATGCTCCCTGCTGAGGTGTGTAAGTAGGAAGGGTTTGCCCAGATGCCCATCCCCTGATCTTCCTCTCTGCTTTTCATCACAGCTGAACCCACTGGGTTTACACACAGAATTGTGTTTACACACAAATATTTTCCTCGGTGCGCCAAGCCAAACACATTACATAATAACATTGTCTAGGCATCTGCAAATGTTTTGAAGCTTCAATAATATTTGCTCAATTCAAGCTCAGACCATACTCACCTAGAAAAAAAATCAAGTGTGGTTTTCCAGCATGGTGACATCTTCCTTTTCTTTCCTTACACAATCAGGAATACAACTTGCTCATTCCAATTAATGTTGTCTTCTGAGAAAAATAAAATCTGTATATGAAATCTAATAGCACAGGTAGATCTTCAGGGATTAACAATATGAAGGAGAACATTGTCAAGCATATAATGATATTTCTTGGTATGTTTGCTACAAGCTAATGCTTTTAATTGCATTTTCTAGTTTAATTCTAGTAGCCAAAGGCTCAATGCACAAGGAAAATAAAAGGCAGGATAATTGGCATGCCCAGGTGCTTCTTTTTAACATAAATCAGGCAGACAGCAAATATGAGAAAATATGAGACAGGGGATCACTGTGTTGCAGTTTAATTCACTCAAGATTTCATGAAAATTAATTTTACACTGCAGGATGGAAAAACGGGCCTGGGAAATGCATTGAAAGTGTCAGGAGGGACTGGAGCCACAGAATGCCCCTTTCACATTACAATTTCACACAAGTGTGAGAAAGCTTTGTAAGCAGGGTGACTGGGAAGCAAATGGAACAGACAGAGCATCCTGCTGGGTGCATTTCTCCATTTCCTGCATGTCTGAGGTGCTTTACGGAACGATTCTTCAGTTATTACAGGTGCAATTAGTAAAGGGCTATTGAAGGAGCAAGACATGCCTACAAACCTGACAGCAGCAACAGATTTCATTATCCACGCCCAGCTGGTTTTCTCAGGCCATCAACCTTGCAAGTACAGGGAGGTGAACTGTCCCACTACTTCCCTTGGTGCTGCACAGCTGTTTTATGTACCCAAGGACCCGCACGGAAATGATTTGGACTGTAAGCCCTTGAGGGCTAAGATTATATTTATGGACTCAGACAAATACACAAACACATTACCAGGGCTTTGTTTTTAAGTCCATCAGAGCCGCAAGGTGAAATAAGTAAAAGCACAAGTACTTTTCCTTGAGTTTTAAGTCAAGGTGGGGTTTGTCCTGTTTGATCTACAGGTCCAGTCAGAGTAACTAACTTCTAAACTGCAAATATTCATTAAGGATAATAATTCCCTCATCTGTCTGAGACCTATGTGCTAATTGTTTGAAGATCAAATAAATAGGTATTTCTTACATATCAACTCTGCAGAGCTCACACAGTTTCTTTGGAGGAAAGAAAAAGCTTCCTTTGGAAAGCTCTGATTCTCTAGAGATTTGCATGGCAGCAGCTGAAACACAGTTGGGCAAATTCCCTGCTGGTACATTTCCCTGATGAAATATTTCTATGAACTTTGAAAATGAAAGTTTCAACCCTTTATGCCAGTTGACTTTACTGCATCTACCTTATGTTCAGGGTTCCAAAAACTGGGTAACTCTTCAGCCTTTTTTAAAGCATTCTTTACTAACTATAAATAATAGCAATCTGTATTTGGCTTCTATACAGGTTATTTGGCCATCTAGCCTAACAAAACCCTGCAGTGATGCTGTTGATCACATCCAGTTTTGGAAAGCCACGCTGTGTTGAGTACTGTATTTCCAGGCTGTGAGCCATAAAACAAGCCTGTTCCTGCTGCAGTTCATGTGGCCTTTGCTGAGAACTGGAACAAGGGCAGGCCCCTATCCAGTGCATGGTCCCAAAGACACCTGCACGTATTTCAAACGCAAAAATCATCAGCTGTAAAAACAAAACATTTGGGGAAACCTCAGACAGGGAACAAACTGCCAAAAAACTATTCTCTGTTTACGTGGAGTTGTTTTTATCTTCTGACTTGCTCTGGGGGCTGGCCCAGGGCAAGGACAGGTGAGTGTTAGTTCACAGGAGACAATGGGAGCAATCAGCTGAGTGACAGCAGAGTCCCTTTTCAGCATCAACAAGCCATTACTTTGATTTAGCTGCAGTGTAAAGCTGCACCCTGACATTGCAGTGCTTGTTCCAAGAGATCCTACTTTGCATTACTGAAGACCAACTCCTGAAGGTCGGGGCATTTCTCCCTGGCTTGAGGATAATGCCATTAGCTGTGTGAGTCTCAGTGATTTCTGCAGGGATCACTCCTGTACCTGAGTCTCAATGCAGAGGTTTGTAGTACCTTTACTCACCTGTATATTTACTTTACAATCTGCAGTTCAACCAAGCACTTATTTACAGTCAAAAACGTAGTGTTAGAAAGGATTAAAAAGCCAGATGTTCCGTGTTTATCCAGTATCAGTGATTTCATAACACTTAGTTTGCAAGTCATGACTAGATTATTTCAGTTGCCAACAGCACAGCCCAAGCATCAATCTGTGTTCCCTTGCTAGCACTCACAGCTCTGAGCTGAGTGGCAGGAATGTTAAATAACCCTGACTAAGAAGAAATCCCCCAGAAATAAACATGTATTTTGTCTTTTGAAAACTGAATTTCACAAATAAGTACCACATACCTTAAAAATGCTCCTTGGGGCACAAAGGTTCAGTGTGTGGAAGCATTCGAGTGAGTGGAGCCCAGTGCTGACCACTGGCTGACCTTCCTGCTGATGATGCCTGTGTAAGGACAAACACAGATCTGACAGCATTGATATTGCTACATTAATTAATAGTGTTTTACACTGAACACAATCCAAGGCCTTTATATTTACTCCAGCTAATGCTTTCTGCACCTTAAATTTCTGTTCAGAAGATAATATCTTGTCCCTGATCACCCAACACCTACACCCTGGATTCTCTTACCTTCACAAGACTTTTGCACTCTGTTGTAACAGCTGAGACTCCACCAAAATGCAGAAATTAGGTGAGAAACTTTGGAAGCCAGGTTGGAAATTATGCCTTCTACCTACATAAAACTGAAAAAAAGAAAGAGGCCAATAAAATAAATTTTCCAAGAACTGCAAAGTCTACAGGTCAGTGTAAATACATATTAAACATACACCAAACCTCTGCTCCAGGCTGTCAGAAAGCAAAGTAACCTCACAGGGATTTTTGAGAGATACATCCTTAACAAATAATGAACTGCATTTGCTTGAAAAATTTACATCTCCATGTTAAGAAAATGTAATAGCAGGTGTCTTAGATACAAAACAGATAACTGGCTCAGCTACAGTAGTGTACTCCATCTGGGGATAAATGTCATCCAGAGTATTTAAAGCATAATACATCAAAATTTTGGTAAATGCACCAAACCAGGATTACTGTACTCTAGGAGAAATTACATCTGTAATATATACATACATCTGAATACCCGTGTGTAGGTTTAGATAGTCATGTGCATTCATTCATACAAGAGACCTCTATATCTATGCAGGCACGTAGACTTCAAGACTGGAGCAGGACCATGTTCAAGGATTATGTGATTAGTAGAGTTTTCAAGTAATCTGTTTCTCATGACATTCCTCTCCTGTGCAATGAACACAGAGGTTTGTCGAGACATCAATAATTCAGCCTTAAAAGTCAATTCCCATGAAGTGCTTTTCAGGCATGAATTCTTCATAATCCATCTGTGGGGGGAAGAGGTGCTGGGATTTCTTCCACCTGATGGTCCCCTTGACGACAGAGACACACTGCGGTAGAAAACCTGAATAATCTGGCTAAAGTCAGAAAAGAAATCTGACGAAGAGCCCAGTGTTGTGCTCAGGAGCTCTGGGCTGGCAAGTCTCTCCCTGGACTCACGTCTCCACAAGCTTGGAGCAGTTTACAGTCTACAGCAACACCTCCTCCTACAAATAGGTGAATAATCAAGCATCTACTCATAACTGTATGCTTCTTAAAGAAAACAAAAGTAAGTTTCCAGCACTGAAAGCTATTGTAAGAAGTTCAGAGCTCAGTAAAACCCCAGATCGAGGGGAGGGAACAGCAGATGTTTTCTCTTCAGACCTTTGGGGACCTGTCAGCCCATCACTCTGAGGAGGGTGCAGCCATTCAGCTTTCAGCCAGATTTAGCCAAGAAATCCTGAGGTCAGAAGGAATATTTTTCTCTCTCCATGCAGTCCATCATGAGCAGTGACAAGAGCTGTGGCCTCTGGAGGATGTTACACCTGGACTGGCTCTAAGGAACGGAAGGGAGAGAATCAATAACTCACAAACTTATATGTAGCGGGATGCAGGTGAGCACCAGCAGCTTAAGGGTCACTCTGAAGACACATTCCCCACTCACTGTATGCTTGTAAGTCATGCCTAGACATCACTGAGCTGCTTTGTTCATATGCAAGTCTGGAGTTAAAACTGTTCTGTGGCCGGGAGTGTCAGACACATCCTAAGTCAGACCCCCAGCAAACCAGCATAACAAACAAGGAATGTAACTCACCCTTCAGACCCTTGTTTTGATTTACAAAGTGCAAAGGAAGCAGAAGGTTTTGCTTGTCGTACAAATCTTGCCTCTGGAACGTTTTTAAACATTTTTAAAATTCTGGGAATTTCCTGTGTTGCATTTTAAGAACCATAGTCTGGACCCCCTGGCAGTCAGGCGGCTGGCAATATTGCCTCTCTGGTTAAAGCAGAGAGTTGCAAGGGAAGAAAATAGGTTATTAAACCTATTTTCATGTGCAACAGGTCCTTCTCTGAGTAAGGCAATGATGCCTCTGTGGACCATTGCCTCCAACCTTCAAAAAGAGAAACTCAAAATGCAAAACAATTTGCTGAGTGGTTGCAACAAATTTTCCCAGTTTCTTTTTGTTGCAACAGACTCAGTGCTCAAATTCCCAAAGGCAATGGAATCGACCTGATTCCTGCAACTCTGGTGTCGCTCTTGCTCTTTCTGCAGTGCTCTTTTTGATGGTGGGAATCAGACACCAATCTCAGGGCCATGTTTAGCATGGAGCATTGCTAATCTACATGGGGTCTTGAATCTGGGCTGCCATCTGTATTGGTCCTGTTTGGATGGGAGCCTGTTTCTGCACATCACTCAGGAGGGGCAGGAAAGTTGTTTGGTGGAGAGAAGGGGATTCCTCTGTGCTTAACCAGATGAAGCATCAAAACTCAGCTCAGGAGCTTCAATCGTGTGATAGACTTCACTCAGCTCTTTCAAAACAAAACAGTGCCTTGTCAGCAGGCAGGAAGCAGTGCTTGAAAGGGGAGTTTAGACAGACACTGCTCAAATCTTTCCTTCTTACCAAAACTTCCCTGCCTGCCAGCTTTTCTCTCCTGCTGCTGTAGCCCTCCCTCAGACTCAGACCCCAGCCCTTGCCTCGTTAACTCGGACACGTTTAATTCTTTGTAGGAAACTTCAAAGGGCTTCAGTGCATTGTCCTGCTAATTATTTGTTAGCATATTATCTCCAATCTCTGCTATCTCCATCCAGCTATTGTGTTCCCTGTGGAATAAATGCCAGACAAGAACAAGAAAACAGATTACAAACATTCAGGACCTATCCGATTTGTCATAACAAATACATACAGCAGTTTTCAGGAATGTGTATAATTCTTTCTCAGAGAATTTGATTCAGTGGGAATGTGGGCACAGGTGGCAAATCTGAGATTGCTGTAGGCACGGCAGCCTGGGGAAAGCTGCTATCCATCTTCAGTTACAGCCTCAAGTGACCCTGAAAAAAAATTCTGAGGAAAGAAAGAGGATGCGACCATAAAAAATAGGCTATGTATGGAATATTTATAAAACATTTTTAACTTCCACTCTATTAATGTCTTTCAAAACAGAGGAAATTGCTTTTTAATAATATGTTCCACAGACCACCTGCAATAAAAAAGGGGCTCTCTAAACAAGCACCCCTTCCTTGTGGACAGTTCATCAGTTTTAAGTGATACAAACTAAACAGAACGTCTTCCTTGTGACACAGAGGCAGACGTGGTAAATGTGTCTTAAGAAGATACACCGAAGAAAAGAAAAGTTATGTACAGAGCTGAGCACTCTTTAGGTGTTCCCTCCCAACATCTCCTCTTGGAGAATCCTGCTGGGGGCAACACTGATAACCTTTCTGTCTAGATTTGTGACAGCACTTCATTGTCCTGCAATTTAAATTAAATCTGTATATCTGTCACCAGTCAGCAGAGCAGTGGCACTGGCAAACAAGGTAAACTCTAGAGTAGTCTCACTTCTCAAATGAAGATTGTAATTTCACATTCCATTCTCCTGTTTCAGTTGATAACAATGAGTTCAACAGTCCCATGTTTTCTGGTGTCAGAGCTACGCTGCACTCTCAAAAGATCTCTGTTTAAAATGTACTTCTACCTCAGGATATTCACAGCTAAGCGAGAAGGTGCACCTCCCCAGCTTCACTTTCTACCTCTGCAAAAGAAAAGTCTGGGAAAAGTCTGAGATCGTAAAATGGGAAAAGTCTCCACCTTCTTTCAGAGAACATTGAAGCCAAACAGGCAACTACTGGTAACAAAGAAAATGAAAGCAAAACCAATTAAAACTTCTCCAGAGGAAATAAGTACGTGTTTCTCCTAAACAGCCGTACTTTTCCAAAACGGGTGTTACAAGAAAGAGTCTTATCTTTCCCACTAATCTCTTGGTCGAGAGAGTTTCATAAGCCTGAAAATACCCTGTTCAAATTTAAAGCAGGGGAAAGTACCCTGTTAGAATTTAAAGCAGGGGTGACTAGAAAGCCATTCACTGAGTCTCCCTTTTTCTCTAAACTATCCATTTCAGAGAAACCGGAGTCTGGAGGTGAGCCAGATCCAAGCTCTGCACTGGCAAAACCATGCTGGAATGGTTAAGGCTGATGCTGGACGGGCAGCTGAGCCCTCCTTACGGCCAGGGAAGGGTTCTCCTGGCTCCCAGTGCTCTCCTTGCACTGCCCTGGGCTTCCTGGACAAATCCTTCAGACCCTACTCACTGCAGGGCCCTTGTGCACATCCACCTCCTTCCTACCTCTTACAGCCGCTCCCTCCTGGGGAATGACCTGGTATCTCGCCTTTTCCAATTCAGAAATCGTGCCTACACTAAGGAGAGGGCAGAATTTGAGGAGCTTGTATTTCCAGCTGTAGAAAGACCCAGCAACCCTAAAAATCCACTAGGAAGCACCACCTGAAATGACAGGGATTCCTGAATCCTGTGCACTGCTCTGCTCTGAGGAGACACCTGGAACAATGAAGGATGAGACTTTGACAAGGCTCCGAGCACCTCTGCTCAATCTCATTCCTCCTAAGTATTGACAATCTTACATTTTGTTTTCAGATGGCCTTTATTTGCATTACCTGAATCACCTTTCAAGTTAATAAATGACATAACGACTCCATGTAACCAGAACAGTAGTTAATCTGCTGATATTGTTGTGGTGGTCAGACAGAAAAGAGTAATGACAGAACAAAGCTGAAAACACAGGTTGGAAATGTTTTGCTTGCTAAGATATGAAAAAGTCTCCAGGGTTTGTTTGGTGTAGTCCTCCTGTATTAACTCACATCTCAGGGCTAGCTAAAAATTAATGGGAAAAGTTTTGTAAGTTGCCCAGAACAAGCAAGTTGGTTGTGTATAGGAACCACTTGCTCCAAACTACTTTGGAGTTTTAAAAAAAACCCCTATGTTTTCCACTCTGTGTTAGCTATTTATTGTCAGAAATCTTTTTTCAACTTCCTTCCCAAGTAAATAAGGAAATCCTGCTCTGAAGAGATCAGGGAGCTCCTTGTTTTATGGGTTTTATTCCCAGGCACTCAAGTTCTTGTTTTGCAAATTGCCATCAGCTTGAACTTAAGTCGAAAATTTGACCAAGAAAAGCAAAAAACTTAGAGCAAATATACTGCAGCTCAATGAAGCACACTGCAGTTTGCTTTTAGTTAAATATTGCTATAGTTATAAATGTTTTTTTCAGTTAAATATTACACAACTTTGGAATAGGAATCGTGAAACTAAAACACATATTGACCCAGGAGACTGCTTCACTTTCTGTTCTTCCTTAAGCCCTTTCTGCTTACTGAGTTTCAGTGCTGTACTAGCCTAAGAAAACGTCTTGCAAATGGCAAAATTTGCCATCTATAATCAATGCCAGATCAAATCACACTCTGTTTCTGTAGCAATCTGCCCATGGGCCTGTTTTAATGCTCTCTTTGGCAGTAGCTATGGGGAATTTCTGCTCCCTGCTCTATAATGACCCATTTCTCAGGACAAAAGGCAAACGGCCTTTGTAGTTAGTTGTCAAAGAAAATACAAACTGACCACCAAAGAACCAGATACATAAAATCCCAATATAATGTTTGCATGACATTTATGCAACAACTTCTATAATACAAAGCACGTGTATTTTTATCAGCACTGTGACATGATTGGCCAAGGTTTTCTTCCAGCTTTGCTTCAAGTAACTGATAACCCAGCAATTTGCATAAGTAATTCAAGTTCTTCCAGCCTTGCACAGACTTCACTGACACTTGTTTCCTGCTCACCAACCTCTGGACAGTCCAGCTAACCCTGACTAACCTGTCCCTGAGCTCTTGCATCTCCCTGGAATTCACAGCTGTTAATCTGAAAAGAACCACATTACAGACAGTGCAGGATTTAATAGTGTTCCCTGAGTGAGAGTCACTGCACCCCACTCCCAGAAAGTCCTGGCAAATATCTCTCAGTCAGGGCTAAATAGCTAATACAATATTTATGGCCATATTCTCTTCTTGTTATTCCCTATTTTTATACTAATCACAAAGCATGAAAAACTGAGCAGATTAGTTATTCCAGTTACTGGCGTGAAGTCTTTCAATAAGCATAAAAGAAACAGTAGAAAATTGTGTCTTAAAATAATTAGTATGTAGACTGAAATGTGCAGCGCTTCATCAATCATACAGGAGTCAGATCCACCTGCCATGGATCAGAGCAATCCCCGATGTTTCCCAGTGTCTGTGTCAAGGTTAATGCAAACAGAGACCAGTATGAGCAGTGTCCACTTCACCCGGTACCAAAGTCACTCCTCAGAACAAAGCAGACACCAGGAAGTCCAAAATCCTCCACAGCTGTAGGACATGGAATGAATAAGCCCAGAAAGTGCAGACACAGCAGTGGGTATCACCTTGTATGACACGATGCTCGTGCTGTAGATGAGTAGATGCAGACCCAAACAAACCTCTTTCCCGCTTGCATTAATGTGTCCTCACGATGGCTGTGCTGGCATTAAAACAAAACCAAATCCACACATACTCAACATAGATTAAATATACTGTACATGAAAACAAACAATGACAGCAGGAAAACAGATTCTTCTGGACATAACCGAGAATTTAATTCACTCCATATTTTTTCAAGGACTAGAGAGAAAACAGTCTGTCCAATTAATCCATTATGTCCTTTTTTGCCAGTTATAGGAGGAGAGAAGGGGTTTCATGTAAATAAAACCATCCCCAGCTGCTTGTCTTCATTTCCTCTGCACCCACAACATTGTTCTGCCAGCTGGGAGAACACATACAAGAGAAGTCCTGGCCGAAATGCCAGCAGCAGAGTGGGAATGGAAGGTTCCCTCAGTGAGGAAGCAGAAGTCCCATTCAATTCTCTACCTATAGCCTTGTTACTGGTTTTAATCTGTCCCAGGAGGAATCTGTAGCCCAGACAAAGAAATACAAGTGTGTGACAGATGCTTTACCATGAAAAAGCCTCAAAAAAAGTAATTTCTTTGCATATACATCTAGCACTCTAAAGAGAAATATTTGCCTTCCATTTTCTGTGGAAGGTAAAAACACTCAACTATGGTAAAGAAAATCAAATTTCACACTTCAAGGCTTAAGCTGATTGCCTAGTAAGGCTTTGCTGTGTGCCAGGGACAATTCCTCCTCTTTCTGAAACGTTGTGGAGGCAGCTAGATGTGTTATGGATCTCTTCACAGCTTCCTCCAGAGCTGAGACTGCAATGAACATATTTCAATATTATCACTTGGTTAATTCATATAACATGAAAAGGACTTAGAAAAAGTTAAAAAAAAAAAACCAAAACCAAAGAGAATTTCATAACAAGCACTCATAAAGGACAGTACACTTTTGGAAGTGCTTCCATGTAAGTAATGAAAAAGCTTAAAATACGTACACTACATTAACAGGCAAAAGGTTAAATATTTTCTCAGCTAAAATGAGAGCTCCAAAGCCAGATCTGGAATGCTATTGCTACAGCATTATCAGACATGAGTATGGCACGCACATGCCCTGTTCTATTTATCAAATCCACTGTTTGGAACATTGAAAGAGAGACGTCAGTTCTGAAAAATTAATTCATAGGTGTGTTTTGGGCCAGTCAGACCACTGCTGTTATTTGTGTAACACAAGAGGCCAACAGGGTATTACGCTGATAAATAGATCCTCATCCTGATCCCATGACAGCAGAAACCCCAGTGAACTCATGGATTTCAGATGGTTTGCGACTGACAGCAAAACATGAGGTCGGAATCTGGCTCGTGGACCACGAAGGAACGAACAAAGTGAAAGGAGCCAAGATGTGATGTGTCCAGCAGATGTGCAGGGATGAGGCTCACAGTTCAAGTTAACTCTGCATTACCTGGAGGCTTGTTGTGTGCCTGCTTCAGTGGGAGGCTTGGCAGGATGAAGCTGTTCATGACCCGTGTCCCACACGTCTATGGGAGGTTGCAGAGGTGGGCAGGGACTTTCCCTTCCCTTCAGCAATCTCTTACTGTGCTCTCACAGCCACATAATCAGCAGCTTCATGGTAGGGATGTTAGCAAAGCCTAAACCAGCAGCATTCAGGTGCCTTCTGGTGGGAGCCTGAGTTTTCTGTCACCAAAGGTGCTATGACAACTTAAGTCTTCCTTCACAAGCTAAAACCTGTCTTAGGCACCAATCTGAGCCATCCTCCTAGGAGGTGGAAAACTGCACCTTGAAAGCACGGCCACAGGGCTTCTCTCCTCTCCAGAACAGCTACATTTCTTCTCCACAAACACAGCACTGCAATTACGTGCTGTGATACCTGTGATAAAAAAAATCACAACCTGCTTTGCTGCTTGGCAGAGAAATCAATGTTGAGAACAGCTATGTACCAGAAACCCAGGTCTGTTTTCTCTGACTTGGAAAATGAGCCCAGCCTTGCAGTGCCAGGGCTGGCAGGGAGTGACAGCAGCAGTGACAACAGCCACCTGCATCACTGGGAGAAGGACATTCAAACGCGTGAACTTCTGTCCTCTTTGAGGACATCACTGCGGTCAGGGGGGAATTAGAACTAAGGACCTTAACTAGACACCTTTCCCTGCATTCTTACGCATTTTCAGAGGCACTACAGATTCCTACTGGTCACACTGCTGTGGGACAAGTGTGGCACAACCTCTGCTAGGTGTTTCCTTGCCATGCCAAGTGACACATCCTAAATCCACAGGACAGATTAAGGTTTATCTCTAAATACTTCATTGAGTAAGATTTAATAGGATGATGGAGCCAGGAAGAACGAGTTGTTTGCTGGGGAGCTGCCTTGGTCTAGTACTACACAAACACACAGATCTCGGTTCTGTGCTAACACCATTCCTTCCAGCTTTACTGTGGCAAGACTTCATCAAAACACTAATTTTAAACTCTTAGAACTTTTAAAACAAGTTATTTTCAGTATAAATTTACACATATTAGAGACAAAAATTGATTGTGGAAAAATAAACATTGAAAATAGTAAAGATTTTCAAGTTCATTTGATGGTAGAAATGGTTGAAGTTTCACTCCTGGTGTACCCTGTGTCAGTGTGGAAACCTATAAATAATTTATCATTGTATAATGAGGCCTTCAGATCTTAAAACTTTACAAAGACAATGAAGGGATAATTTTTTAAGAGACAGATTTGAGTGCATTTTTCCTATTGTTCTTTTCAAATCACTCTTCATTAATTTTGCCTCACAACACTGGCAATAACTCACCTTGACTGACGTAAAGACATAAGAAATATCCATGGAGGATTTAAAATGATGGGTCAGGAAGACACGGACCATGCCTGGTAGAGAGCGACAATCTGAGTGTATGGCTCTTGAAAAAAATCTTTCATGAATTGGTAGATTTACCCACAAAATACATAGTTCTGTTACAAGTTGCAAGGTGGGGAGAAATTCCTGAACAGGTTGGAAAAACACAGAATAAAGACAAGCCCATAACTGTGAACAACAAGAATGCTCTGTAGTGCCCTGGCTCTCTTTCACTTTTCTTTCTATTTTCTTTGAAAGGAAACTGCTTCAAAGGAGGCAGGACTTACTTAAACATCTAGAATGAACAACCACATGAACTCCCTCGAGCAGCAGGTGTCTTCATCCAAGTTAGTTTGCTGACTTTTGGTGAACTCTTACACAGCTCTCTCAAAAGATATTTCTTTCTTAGAAATTTATGCACCGGGATCAACAAAGTAGGAGGCAGAATTTTTTTTTTTTTAAGATTTTTTTGTGTGTGCACTCAACATCTGTAGGAGACTCCTGTTCTGGAGCTGATGCAGAGACCTACTTTGCATTAAGCAAAAGTGAGCAGAGACCCACTAGCCCTGCTTAGAAAGGAGCTGGGATGCTGTGAAGACGAAGAGGCCCCGAATGTCACACTGGCTTTTCTGAGAAGTCATAGGAGGGGATCATGAGCTCACTTTTGAGAAAATGCTAATCTTCTGCATCTGACATATGTCTTGGAATTACACAGATCTGAACTGTTCTGGCACAAGACTGAATGCCTCAGAGAGCCAGATAAATAAAGTGCCTGCTGCCACGTTGAACAGGGATTCGGGGATTATTTTGCTACACTATGAAGGAAGAAAATACGTAACATTAATTTTCCTGTAAATGGTTGAATACAATGCAGTTATGCCTTCTAAAGATGATCTCAATAGTCAGGAGAGATGAAGAGATCTTGATTTTAATATTTCTCTGTAATTATACTGACAACTCCCACCTGTATCCTGGCACTCAGGTTGTGGATGTTGAGCAGGAGCCAAAATCTCATCCTATAATGCAGCAACAGCATGAAAGTGAACTAACTCAAATCCCTGCACTTGTGTTTGAAATCCCAGTTTTCCATGGTTATACAGTCAGCAGGCCATACTGGTACTACCTCTGCTGATTTAAAAGCATCAGCAGATAACTATGGAGTTGCTTATAAACATCAGTCTCTGTGAGGTGAATGTGTCAAAACCCCAGCGAATATCAATAGATACCCTAAAGCATGAACATACCTTTGGCAAACTTCTGTCTGGGTACAACAGCTTGGGGAAAAGCCTGCAAGAAAGAGTCTTAGAGGCTTGAAAACCAAGCAACCAAATTCCTTGCCGTTTATCTTCAGATAAAGAAAACCCCAAATGTATCCAGGGTCCACGTACTGTGACATTCATCATTGGAGAGTAGAAGCAGGACTGGGCTGGTGCTCATAGCATAGGTGCAGGTTATTGGTTCACAGGTACAGGTTATCACCTCACAGGCACCTTTCTGCAAGGCACCAGCTCTACAGGAGAAGCTGCAGAGGGCAGGACATGGATAGGACAGCACAGGAAGGACCTGTTGGAGCAAGTCCAGAAGGTGCTCAGAGGGCTGAAGCAGGAGTCTTCTCCTAGGAAGAAAGGCTGATAGAATTCGGGCTAATTCAGATGGAGAAGAGAAGGCTTTGGGATCACCTCAATACAGCCTTTCAGTATTTGAAGGGGGTTTATTAAAAATATGAGGACATACGTTTACGGCCTGTCTCAGTAGGAAAAGGGACAATTGTTTTAAACCGAAGGAGAGTAATTAAATATGAGTGAAGTTATTTACACTGAGAAGTATTCTTTTTTTAGTTAGGGTGGTGAGGCCCTGGCACAGGTTGCCCAGAGAATCTGTGGATCCCCATCCCTGGAAATGTTCAAGGCCAGGTTGGACGGGGCTTGGAGTGAAGGTGCCCCTGCCCATGGCACGGGAGGCGGCTGTGACCAGGTGACCTTTAAGGTCCCTTCCAACCCAAACCAATCTGCGACTCTGTGACCCCATAACACGCCTTGGAGCCAGGGAAACTCTGTTCCTCTCTGTGCTCCCTGGCGGCGAGCGCTCGCAAACTTCTGCTCAGAGCTGCCCTCCAGCACCACGGCCCAGCACCGACCCCGCCCCAGCATCCCCAGCACGTCCCGCAGGAGCCGCAGCACCGACCGCACCCGCCCTGCCCTGCCCTGCCCTGCCCGGCGGGGCGGGGGGAAGCCGGGGGCGGGAGGATCCCGGTCCATCCCCCCGGAGGGGCTGGGCTGGGCTGAGCTGAGCTGAG
>WEKX01012151.1:3669-17565 GCA_013390025.1 Pitta sordida
CGTGGACACTGCTTAAAGACTACAGCAAGTAGGATGGAGGTGATATGAAGATTGTCTGTCTGAGGAAAAGGTAGTAGAATCTGTGACTGGCCAAAAAAGAACTAGTTCTGCTTAAGATTTAGGAACTTATTGAGGGTGAAAATGAGGTAGTCAGCTGCCATAAACAAAACAAAGAAATTCCGGACCTAACATGGCTAAGGAAGAACTCTAGGAAGAAAACAATCACACAAAACTATAGTGTCCCAAACAGCAAAACCAAAGACTGGTTCAAACCTCACGTAACTGTGGCTGCGGTTCTTTTCTATTACATATTAGTATTTCTTTTTCTAACATATTTTAGTGTCTGTAGAGTCTAATTCAGAGTTCTTATTGGACACTAAGCCAGTCACCATCNATTTTGAAATCCATTTGAATCATGGTCAACAAATGACACAAAATAATACCATTATCACTGTTCGGGATAATACTGGGCTTTCCTATTTGGTATTTCATTCCTGCATGGTGTTCAGTTGTTTCTCTAAGGTTTAAATAGTAAAAGTGTGACTATGCAGAAGCAGTGTCCAGGCACATGCATTTTTAAAAAGTATTTCTGAGAACATTTCTCTTTAGGGATACCTCAGACACTGTAGCTCCTTATAGATATGATGAAATAAAATTAGTATCTTTTCATATAGTCAGAAACATTAAGAAATTTAGTGACTGTCAGAAAAATACAGATTTTAGCAAGATTAATTACCAAATAGGAAAGCCCAGTATTATNTAATTACAGAAAAAAATTGGTTACTTTTACTTTTTCTTTAACTGTGCATCTCCTCAGAGAATTTTAGAGGATAACATTCTAAGAAATGCAATGTTCTACTGCCATTTCCAAAAACTATCAATTTTCTTACTACTTTGGGATGAGGTAGGTGTGCTGCAGGGCAAAGCAATTAAGAACGAATGTTGTTTTTAAAAGAACAGGAACTGGTTTGTGGAGTTAGTTACTTGCTTAGGAAGCAGGGCAAGTAAGGGCTAGTCTTTCTTAAAAAGCACTGCACATTTTTTAAACTTTTGGCAGTTACCCTGTGGAGTCCAATGGAACCTGTTGTCAGATGTCTCTTTACATCACATCGCTTTCTAATCCAATGCACTGGGACAGATGTAACCTGCTAGGACACTTAGAGGAAATGCTAAAAAATGCACCTGCTCCAGGGTTGGACTGTCATAGTTTCTAGAGAAAAACTAGGTAGCTTTGAAGAATTCAAGACTTTGGAAAATTAAATAGAAGCTGAGACTAAAAGAATAAAGAAAAAAATACTACAAGGTGCTGCTAATTAGAATATACTATGCCTACTGAAAAAAAGAAAAACACTCAACAAACTTAGTCAGCAAGATGCCAGGTATGTTCAGGAACTATGGTTCAGGTGGTCAGATGCAGGGTCTCCCTATAACAGAGAAAATTCTGTAAGAGCAGCTCTTATGTATTAACCATTCTATAGACGTAATTGTTTTAGATTAGAACAATTGTCAATGTCATCAGGCATCCTGATGTCAGGCAGTGGGAAATGCATGCTTCAGAAAAAATGTGAAGCCTTTATAAAGTCTTGAACTGTACAGGGTTATTATTTGAGACAAATAACACCTCCTGACCTGAGGCAAAATTCGTGTTATGACCTAACCCCAGAAGTAAAGCATTTAATAGTTCTGTATTCTCTAGGAAATACTGAACAGCAAGGTGTCTCATCTTTCCTTTGACCTTTACTAAGCCACTTGTCTCAATGATACATTGTGATAGCAAGTTTCGCACAAAGTTATGTATCACTGTTTCATTGTGCCTGCCTTAAGTTGGTTTCCTGATATGTCTACAATACATCACATTTGATTGGAGTTTTTTTATAACTACATTTATCATGTCATAATCAGATTTTAGCCTTGCACACCTTCTGCTCAAACTAGGGAATACTAGTCAGTGTAGTCACTGCTAATTTTCTTTTGTGGATCATTTTTAATGGGCAATATTTATAAAAGGAGACCAATGTTTTAGGAACAAATAGATTAAAAAACCCCAACAAACCAACAAGCAAACAAACTAAAAAAGATAATGTTAAAACTATATAGAATTATCAGAATAACAGAAGATAGATATGTATTAATCCCACCCTACACTTTCTGCTTTTGTGCATTATGTAGCATCATGAATCTGTTATGATACAAATAAATGATACAAGACAAAAGATTAAAACTTAAATAGATGCAAAGGAAGACCAAAAAAAAAAGAAATTAAATTGAAAAAAATGTTAGAACTGTAGCTATGTTAAAGGTGTGTATGAAGGCATGCTCTGAAAATATGCAAGTTATTTAGTAATACAGAGAAAGTATGTATATATAGTGCATTAACAAAGAAATATTGAAAATTGGAAGAAATCCAATTTAAAACAAATACACTGAGCTTTCTTTAATAATGAACACCACTGTTATACAAATTATCAATAAAATGATTTAGATAGTTTCAAGAGAGGAACAATCTACATATAGAGAAGAAAACCAGCAGCTAAAAGAGTGTTTTAGGAAGGGGAAGAAACCTTATGATACAGAGATGGAACTCATGAGTCAAATTAATGAGGATGGCTGGCACAGAAATGACTTTGATATTCCATAAAATTTTCTGAAATACATGTGACTTTTCTGTTAGAGGAAGCATAATGGGCTGCACAGGCTGCACAGGCTGCTGGCAGGATGTATAATTATAAACTCTGAAGCTGTGTCATAAATTTCTTTGTAAGATTGTATTCATAGTATTTTTAATATTGTGTAAGGTGGGATAATACATTTGCTTTTTCAACTGGGCAGTTCAATTACAAACATCTGTAGTGCTCAGATTTTGGGGAGCACAGTTTTGTATGTTGTCAGATTTTTTTAACAAAACACAGACTTTGAGAATTTGCTAACAAGGTCTATACCAGTTTCTGCTTTGTTTGCATTTCAGTTTATTGAGAGTTTTATTTATGATGTAGTTTCTTCTTGAGCTGTGCAGAAAACTACTCTTTAAATCATACTGAGAATTAATTCAGTCCATTACAGACTAAAATTCAGGGCAAAGGCATTAGAGAAAGAGCCATCACAGTAGTTGCAGGGTGCCATCACAAAATTTTCGTGCCCATTTTTGTAGACAGTAGGTCAAGTGTGAAATTTCAGAATTCTCTGTAAGATTGTCACAGATAAAATATTGAAGACATTCAAATATTTACCAAATTTGACAACATAAATTATATTGTGTTTTTTCTGTAACCAAACTTAGTTAAAAGTTGACTTCAAATCTTTTGACTACATATCAAATATTCTATGTGCACTATTAGCATATGCGTTTATATATGCCAATGAGAGCTTTATCTCAGCATATCTCAGTTATACTGTGGTTTTAATTTAGCAATAGTGACAAAGTAGATGAGGATCTTACTGTTTATTCTGATATTTTAAAAATACAGTGTCTAGTCTAGGAATCAGAACATTTCCTAGACAGTGGAGTGAGATGGTGCTCTTTGTGGACTATTAATCCCAGCTGTTTTAAATGTCTTCCATAACATGTGTGCAATCACATTTTGGAAGTACTTAATTTCTTCCCACAGAAGAAAAAAGCATTGGCTAGTTTTGGCAGATGCTAAAATTTTAGAAGGTATAGTGACAAGTAGTAAACCACATTCTTAAATAACAAGAGCTTTGTTCCGGACATGATTGTACATCTGTTTCACTTTTTGACTAAACCTCCCAAAGGACTTTTCTAATGGGCAAAAGTAGGCAATGTTTTAATGAAATATTAAATTCTTCCCGTTGTGAATATTTTTGTCTTATGAGAAATTAGTTTATGGCCCAAAATATCCCTGTAGTCAGCTAAATTTCCTCCATTAGCAGCAAATAGGCATTTCAATAATAAAAAGTGAAACAAAAAAATCATCCAACCTACATTAATGTAACATAATTGTATTAATATATTTCAGCATTCTGGTCATTGAAGATCTGTTCTTTAAGGGTAATAAGAACAAAAATCTCAAAGTAAAGCTGATGAAAGGAGATGCATCATAGGTCATGTTATTACTGCAAGAATGCCTGTGCTGTGCAGCATTAAAGGGAAGACCTAACAGACTGTAAAGTGATGATGCTATTGAGCAGGGTGACAGCCAAAAAACCCAGAAACACAGAATATTCTGAGTTGGAAGGGACCCACAAGACCCCAAAACCAAAACAAAAAAAAACATGTAAGGAGAAATCTTTTTGCTTCAAATACATTCTCTCCCCCACATTTCCACGCCTCTTGCTGATAGCCTTATGGTAGTCCACTCAGTGAAGCTGATTTCCTTACAATCAGAAGGATAAGGTTGTTGTCAATAAAAATGACAATAGTAAATTCACATTGTGGATTACAACGTTTTTCCGTATCAGATGCAAGAAGGCATGACTTTTTATTTTTTTATATATATTTTTATATATGTGAGACATACATTTATATTTATATGTATATGTTCAGAGAGATATATTATTCTTGCTGGTTACAGGACTGTATTCCTCATGACCATTTTTGGATTCGGGACCCACATTTAATTTGTTGCGTACACCTAAACACATGGTGGTAGATGTGGATGCTGTTTGCCTAGTGGTTGAACCTTTTTCTACAACTCTTAAAGTGTTTCATGTCCAATGAATGAAAGCTAAATGAAATTTTAGAACAAGTATCTGCCATTTTAATGAAGTTATGCAAGTATTGTATTGGCTCTGTGCACTTGCCATTACTTTGACAAGGATGAGGAAATCACTGTGTTTGTATATTTTATGTTAACAAAGGGCTTTATACTCAGAACATTTATGCTATTCTGGCTTTTGCAGTAAGAAAAGACTGCTTTCTTATCTCATCCTCTGATGTTGTAGTAGGGATATGATTGTAAAGTTAAAAGACATTTTTTTGTCCATAGTGATTAGAGTCAGCCTGAATTTGTCATGTGCCGTTTTGAAGTCAGATTTTGTTTTATTTCAAAATTTAAGTAGTTCTAAGTAATTCTGATCTCATAATGAGTTACTGAAGAATTTAAAGTAAATAAATCTAAATGTTTAGGGAAAAACACAGCAAAGAGTATTTTAAATATGTGTGTACATGTATTCCCCTTCTTCCTCTCACCTCTCCATCCCTCCCCCGGTGACTTTGAACATATTCAGATATTTATTTAATAAGTTAACTTGGTTTCAATCAGTGTTAAACTAAAAGATAAAAAACACTATAGATAAAAAGAACTATTATATAAAACTAGTATGTGTTATTCCAACTGGAGATGATACATGAGCATATGATATTGTTATACCTGCCTTAATCCTGCCCACCTCTTTAATCACCTCTCTATTTAGAAAGCAGACTTTAAATAACCCTGGAATAAGAAATGTTAGATAGTTAATAATAAAATACAGTTGGATTTTGAGGCTGCAGGATGAGGCAGCGAGGAATTCTATGATGTATACAGAAAACAAGGCACAACCTTTAGAATACTGTGATACTCAATACTCAAGTAAGAGCTCTTAGTAATAATGGAATTGCTGATGCTGCTGTTAAGACTCCTTACTTAGTAGAATCATATATACAGACAGGTCTCCTATATCGCGCACCTGCGGTCTTAGTCAGGTTCTGCGAAGCCCTACTTCCGCCTTGAATGGCACCTCATTAATACGCAAATTTGCCCCGCACCCTGAGATGATCCCCGGCGCTGTTTTGGCACTGTGTTGCTGTGTATCGGTTGCTGTGGTGGCCATGCCGGGGGAGTGGGGAAGCAGTGGTGCTGCCGTGGGTGAGACGGGGCGAGTACAGCAGCCAAGATGGCAACAGCCTCTAGAAGGAAGTGCCAGATGCTAGAGCTTATGTAAAAGATTTAGAGTAGAAAATATATTTTGGCTACAAGATCTGTGGAAAGACTAGGTGTAAGTTCGAAGCAGACTTTGGAGATGAGTAGGTGGTGGTGCTCTTGCATTTCCCTTCAAAGGTTGTGAGAATCCCTCAGCACAAAATAATACAATCCCAAAGCAATTAAGTTCACCAGTTCAGAACACAGATAACAGCCAGTATTCATTAATCCACTGAGTGACTTTGTTTGAAGCATTTTTAATCAACTTACTAGCACGCATAAAGTATGAGAGTCTTTGAATAGAAGGTCTTCACACTAAAATGCATGAACTGAGTCACCATGTGGAGGAAGTTTAACAACATTGAGTCAAGTCAGTGGGCTAGCCAGCTACTGGAGGTGGCACCTGCTCGGCTAAAATGGCATTTGTATCTTTAAAGAGGTGAGATGCTCTATAAATTAGTGGGAGAAATGTCAGAACTAACTCCTGAATATCTTAGATAATCTGCAGAACAAGTAACTGAGTTGGAATGGAGACCATGAATCACTCAAAAAACCGAAATGGTATAAATACTTCAGCACGAAAGGCTTATCACTGATAAGGCAGCTACTTCTGACATGTATATGCCTGGAAATTTAGAAAGAAGAGGAGAGGTTCCCCCCCAGATCATAATACATCACTTAATCTAGTTAAAGCAGCTATCTGATGAACCAAGCACCTTCAAATCCTTCAGAAGCCTGAAGAATTTGAAACATTCAGCACCTTGCCAGATCAGGCTCCGGTTTTTTAAAATAAATCAGCACTCTATTTATAACAGCTAGAATTATTTATAACAACTAGACTCATATTGCGTAGCAAGCACATTTTCTGCTCACAGATATGACTACAGAGTAGGCTAATTGTTGATACTCTGCACATTTTTGGCACTGTCACCGATGATGACAAGTGCTATAAATTCTTAGCCTCAGAATAAATTTCTTTAAGATTTGACACAGTTTAGCACAACCATCATGTTCTGGAAGAAGGGTTTGCGTGCAATGTGTCACAAGTTCAGAAGTCTTATACTGTTGCTTCTAGATTTGCAAGAAGGCTGTTGGCTATCCATGAGCTTGACAGTCCTTTTTTCAATTTCAGTGAATACAAGTTGGCTGGGAATAACTTGCAGCTGGTACAGCTCTATTTTTAAATAGATTTATTAAAAGAAATTAAAATTAGCCTTTCTGCTTGCCCTCAGAATTCCATCTGCTACAATTAATATTAACATGATTTCTAACTTGTCCTTTTAGCTAAATGTATTTTTAGAAAGACTTAGTGTGAAGAACTTACATTTTGCATTTTTGTCAATCTGCTTGCAGAAAATGTGATCTTCCATACACACGTGAATCAAAAAGAATTTTATTTAAAACTCTCCAACTAATACACAGTACTGGAAGCACCCTCAAGCCTATAGGAGTTTTTCGGATATTGTTCAAGCCCTCATCATCACACGGTGAATTCTATGCCAGCACTCATGAGGAGGCTGGAAGGATTTAAAGGTAGTTGAAATACTGAGCTCAGAAAAAAACTGCCTACACTTCATCAATAATGCATGTCTTCATCATCTACGAAGGCTGTAAATATAAAACAACAATTGGAAGTATACAGCAGCCTTTCAAAGATTTTGTGGCTCTCTGTTCCTAATGCTGTAGTGGATATTAAGGGTTTTTCCTACGTTAGGTTGTGACCTTTGTTAAATTTTCTTATTTGGAAAATGTTGGCCTTTAACTCCACAGGGAATTTTATCTAGAGACTTCGAGTTTAGTGGAGTAGCATATTAGTACATGAAATTGCTCTTCATGGAATTTTCACCCAGAAGTGATCCAGAGAAGCAGTTAACCATGTAATTGGTTGCATTTGGCCAATTTTCTGAGAACTTTGTAGTGAATAGCTTCTAAAATATTCTTTAATGCAAAATTTACCTTGTATACCTTATACTAATCTTAAGGACATGGGTGCAGAGGGGAATATAGTAACTAGAGATGAGGAAAAGACAGAGCTACTTCATGCCTTCTTTGCCTCTGTTTTTAACAGTAAGACAGATTGCCTGCAGGACAACTGGACTTCTGAAGTGGAGGAAGGGGTAGGGGTGCAGTACAACCCACCCTATAGTCCAGGAGGAGGTAGTTAGAGACTTGCTGAGTGGCTTGGATCCTCACAAGTCCATGGGACCAGATGGGATCCATCCGAGCATGATGAAGGAGCTAGCAGATTAACTCGCTAAGCCACTCTCCATAATTTGCCAGCAGTCCTGGCTTACTGGTGATGTACCACAAGACTGGAAATTAGCTAATGTGACACCCCTCCATAAGAAGGGCTGGAAAGATGATCCGGGTAATTATAAACCTGTCAGCCTGACCTCAGTCTCGGGCAAAGTAATGGACCAGATAACCCTGGGTGCTATTACACAGCACCTGCAAAATAACCACAACATTAGACCTAGTCAGCACTGATTTAGGAGAGGCAGGTCTTGCCTGACCAACCTGATCTCCTTTTATGATCTGGTGACTCATCTGGCTGATGATAGAAAGGCTGTGGATGTTGTGTACTTGGATCTTAGCAAAGCCTTTGACACAGTTTCCCATAATAAGCTTCAGGAGAAACTGTCAGTGTGGATTGGGTAGGAGCATTTTGGAATGGCTGAGGGCAGGGGTAAATCATTTGCATCTGTAAATCATAATAAATTGAGGAAACTAGCTGTTCCTCTTTAACAGTTTGGATGTAGTTAGAAAATTAAATTTGTAAGCTCTCCAGTCTTCTTTGCTGCCATTCAGCTATTATGTTCTGCTGTGTAGTGAAGTAATTCTAGTAAGTAACTTAGCTAGTGTTGAGTAAATAAGTGAGTAAACACAATTACTGCTGTAATGACCTGGGATCACAGTTTCTGATTTGAAAATATTTTAATAAAGGACAAATTCATTAGCACTCACTTAATGACTGTTTTCTTTGGCTGTGTTGAAAGTACCATAAGAAGAGGGGTAGAAAGTGAAGCAGAGATATTCTTTTTAGTTGGTGGGAATTTCCTAAATAAAGGCACCAATGAAGTTAAGCTGCATAGTATAATTTTGTTGACATTTACCCAATGGTACATTTAAAAATAAGTTTTGCATTTATATAATTAAAATTAGCTTCTTTATTGAATATTTATAGATTTATATTTTATATGGTCTGTCTGACACAAAATAACAATATTGGCCTTGATTCAGAAATTTATCTATGTACTGCTTAATTTTAAATACATACATAACTGATAATTATTTCAATATTAATTAACAATAATGTGAAAATCTGAATTAAGTTGTTTTCCAAATAGAAGACTATGAGGTAGAAAAATAAAGACAATTAAAAGAGTAGAAGCAAAAAAGCTGTCCTATAGTGAACTGAAGTCCAACTGTCTTTGTCAAATATTGAATGAATTGAGTTGACCTGGAATGGTACTGTCTCTGTTTTTATATAAACAAGAGCTGCCACTTTCAGTTAGAGAAGTAAATATAACCAGTCTATGCAGGTGTGCAAGACTAATAAAGTTTTTACTTCCAACTGACAAGGGCATAGGCTTATTGTAGTGTCCTCAGGTAATAGGAGCATTCTGCACAGAAGCAGTTATGGGTTCTGAAAATGAAGGGAATCAGTTATTTGTGTGCTGGAAAAGCTTTTCTACAGATGCTAGCTTAATACAAGAGTCTTGGGTGCTCCAAGGAATTGGGCTAAATTGCTGTAAATTCCTGCAGCAACCTAGACTTTACATGTCTCTAGAATGCCCTGGGAAGAAAGAAGTTAGGGGTATCAGAAAAGTGATGCTATCTTCTCTTTTGTCCTAGAGACTGTTTCTTTTAAAGTGGATTTACCACTCATTTGCTTACTAATTAGAAAGAAACACTGTGCAAATCCATCCCTGCTCTATCCCTCCTATGTTTTTATAATCTGGAATTTATGTGCCAGATTTTTACACAGTCCCTATTTAAATCCACATTTCAGGGGAATACAATGAAATAATCTAATATCTTCCTGCTGGCCGCTATTTTTCTGTAAGGAGTTTTAAAAGAATAATTAAATTTTATTGCTTAAAAATCTAATTATTCTTCATAGAATTGGGAAAGTATAGTACTTTTTTCCCTGGAGGTTTGGTGGCAAATGGTCTCTGAAGAGGCCTGACAAAATATGTATCTTTCAGTCCATTGTCCTTGTCTTGAGGGACAATAGCCAGGAAGTCTCACTGTGGCCTTGCCTCTGTCATGCCCAAACTTAGTTCTATGTCATTCTTCAGGAGTGCAGTTCTTCTGGTATCATACATGTCCCACATAACCAAAATTTACCATATCATTGTACTTCTTACCAAATTTCAATGATTGACACAAGGTCTAGTGTCATATTAATAATCTCAGGAAGAAATAACAACCTTTTAAAATGTTATAAAATGTGTCTCTTTCAGCCAGGAGCTGAGTCCTTGCAGTGAATAACTGTCAATGACTGTAAACTTGCTCCCTGTAGCCAATTAGTCAGCAAATACACTTTCATGTCAGTGAAATAATTCCTTTCTTTTTATTACAATTTTGTGCAAATTTGTTTAGTTTAGAATTTGTTTCCAACTCTTTGCTATGTCTGTTTTCTCCATTCAGAATTTGCTACTATGGATCATTCACTCATCTTGGTAATGTAGGTTTTCCTGCGAGACATTTTGAAGCTGAATGGCTGCACGGAGTCCTGAAGCTTCCATTTAAATTTCACTCTGTCTGAATAACATTGTCCTTCTTGATCAGGTCTTATTTTTATTTATGTCACTTGTGCAAGACTTCTCTGCGTGAGAAATAGTGTCATCAGTGTTTTTTCCCTGGAGAAAAGATGTGGATAAAAACAGAAGGACTTCAATATGTCAGGAGAAAACACTTTGCCCATGAGCACACTGTATCATTATAGGGAGGCAAAGGCACAGCTACAACACTGGCAGGCCAAAGCATGTGTCCATAGCTCTCTTGTGCAGGAGGAGTGCAACGGTTTGCATTGACATAAGAAGGGAAATAACTTTGTCACTTATTGGATATTGCCAAATGTGTTCTTTTTTATGCAAATAGCTGTTTATTGAGAGCTGTACAGTGCAGCTGTGGTGCCATATCCACTATTTCAGACTTCTCAGGCTTGGTGACATAGCTTTTTCCAATATGTTTGACAAATACAACAAGTATCAAGTTCATGTTAATTTTGAAACCGTATAAAGGCCATTTACAAACAAACAAAACACTTAAGTGTTCTTTCAATGCAGAAGTCAAACACTTAAAGCATTGATTCACTCCCTCTGAATAAACTAGTACCTGTAAAACAAGCTGAGTCATAACCCCCTGTACTACATCAGAAGTGTTCTGAGCAGCAGCAAAACAAAGACACATGAAAAAAATATATTTATAGACCAAAACCAAAAAGCCTTCTTTTTAAACTCAGCGAAATTCTCTTTCTTGTGTGATAATAAAAGTCTGTTTGAATTTGAAACCATATTTCTGAATTTTGTCCTCTTGTGTTTGATCCCAAACTCCTGTTAAGGCAGCAGCTTTTAGAGCTCAGTAGTACTGAATATTCTTCACTCTACTTCTCTTATTGTGAACCTTATCCTGACTATATTTAATTTGCATTACATTTTTACCTATTGTTATATTCTTTCCATTATTATTTTTACTCAGATTATTGCTTGTTACAACAGGTTTTTCATGAGCAACTATGCAGGTGTCTCATGGGAAATTACATAAGACTCTGTGATAGCCAGAAACTTAACTCACTCCAGCAATTTATAAAGTAGTTCTGGAGCTGATGGGAATTAAAACTGACTTACAGAAGACATTGTGCAATGACATCTCGGTGTGCAGTAATGAAGTGTGTAGTTACTTTGGTAGGAAATCAAAGGATAAAATATTCTCTCCAGTAAACATAAACCTTTATGCTTGGTTCCATCTCTTTAGCACATATTTAAACAGATTTGTAAGAAACAATCATTAACATGCAAAATACCGTTTTGTACTATTTCTGTATCATGGGATACTAAAGTATACATGGCAGCAGTAGGGTTTTGGATGACTAAACCATTTAGGTGTATCTTGTGAAACTAACGTATCAGTAGGCTTTTGTCTCCATGTAACCCATAATGAATAAATAATACCAGTACAGTTAGTTAAAGCAGTAGTACAAAGAGCCTAGAGAACTGATTTGGAACTACCTGGATGTTATTTGCGTGGAAAATTGTTAAACGACATACAAACTTGAGGGGAAAATGTAATTCTCAAAAAATTGAAAATAAAAAATTCCTGTAAAATCAGGGGAAGTCCAAAATTAAATATGGAAAGTTGTTTAAAGTGGCCCATGTAAGTGAGTTGTCAATTTATCAGGCTGCTTCTCTTTAGAGAATCTGTGCCATATATCCCCACACACAAGTAATTGGTGTCTGACTTTTTGGGACAAGTTTTCAGGAATACTCAAGACCAAACCTCAATATCAGCAAGGCCTCCATGCACTCTTTCAGCAGAGTTCACATTACACATCTTTATTTGTTCCAACATTTTTAATTGGTCAAGGGTAGTTTCCTAAGATTGTGCTATCAATAAAATCTCTTGTGTGTTAATTGTTCCTGTGTGCAAATAGAACTAATAAAAAGCTATAAAATCTTAACCAAATGCTTGCATATCATCAGTTTTCATTGATCACTAAATAAATAAAAGATGAGATCAATAGAACATGCTAGTAATGTACAACGAATAATAATGTTTACTGAGGCAATCTAAAATAAATAATATTAACGAGCATTCTCAAATCATGATATTAGCAGAAATATTATCATTGAATTACCCTTTTTATACTCTTTGATATATTGTTGTTAAGCATTCAATAATGTGGTTTTAATGAACTCCTGTTTACTGAACAATGAAATAGCTGTGTTAATAAATTTAATTAACCATGTAAAAATATTAATTAGGAAAAAAAAAAAGAAAAATTGCATCTGTCTGGAATATTGCTGTTGCTGCAAAAGAGGGGTCATACACACTGAGAGTGATGACAGTGCAGGAATCCATCTGTGTCCAGGAACCCTAAATGGTCCAGGTCCCAGAACATGAGATTCAATGTGGCTCTTGGGGTCTCTGCAACAAGAAGGAGCTGCAGCGACCTCATGGTCCCTGAATACTTTGGAAGAACTTTAAAAGTTTTATCAAATAAGGACCTGAGAAATTCTTGCTAAATTTGTCTTTAAAGGAAGGATTCTCAAAGGTTGCCCTCAAGATCAACTATTCATAAACCCACAAAATTTCTTAATATAATGCTTTCTGAAAAATCTGTGATATATATGGTCCCATAGCATTTATTTCTCTAGATTGTACAAAGCTTTTGTGTAAATTATTAGAAGACACAGTGTAAGCACAATTTCTACATGACATTCACTAAAAAATGTAAATTATTCTTCTTTTAAATTAGGATAATTGAATTGAGCAGCTGGCTATACGGGTGCAATATTAACCATCTGATAATGTATTTTTTTTCTGAGGCTGTTGACTGACTAAGACACTATATAATTGGATTTATAAAGGCAAATAAAATTCTATATATTATAAGAAATAGTTTTTCTTGTTTGACAAATGCAACAGTAAATTCCATGCAACTTTTTTTCTGCATTATCTGCATGCACATAGATATGAATTCTTTTCTCCTGTGGAAAGAAGACAATGCAGCTACCCCTGAAACACCAGGTGGTAGAAGGAATAATGAAAACTTACTTTTCAAAGGCAAGAACACCAAACATAATGCTGCATACACCATGCATGAAAGAATGCAATTTTCCCCCCCTTCCTTCNATGCAATTTTTCCCCCCTTCCTTCTGTTTACAGGATCAAAAATCTATGGCAGGGGGTTTGGATTTTTTTCAAAAAAGAATTTTTTTAATTAAGTATTTTAAAAATAACATGGAACAGTTCATAGGGAGTAGAGAAAATACTAAAGTATATTAGAGTACCTTCTGTGCAACTGAGGAGT
>WEKX01012152.1:0-20893 GCA_013390025.1 Pitta sordida
CGCCGAGCCCGCCCCGCACGGGCGGGGCCACCCGCCGCCATTTCCTGGGCTTCCACCTTGGGGCGTGTCCTCCTTCCGTGTGGGGGAATCGGACTTAGTCAAGCGTTCATCAATGCAGAGAATAGACATCGTAATTCAAAAGAGTGGTGCCTCTTTTTATTAGTACAGACGATACAAGATGCATAGCCTTTGCAATGAAAAAGTCCGTGCTCTTAAGACATGGATTTATGAAAGGTCGTCGACGTCTGCCTCGTACGGAGGGGCAAACTTCACAGTGTAAACTCATAATACAGGGATCAGCATACGGCATTGTTTAGAAAACTCGTTGTTCGTATTGTCAGACAAAATTCGACAATAATTAAACTCAGGAGTATGTATTTTCAAGTATTCAAGTACATACTTACATTTTCGGTTGTCTAAAACCATCTGCTTCCCCCGCTCCTCCACTCCTTCCCATGGGCACCAGTTTTATGAGCGAAGCTAACGAATGCTTTTTTGCAAGACATTTCTAATACAGAAATGCCTTCCCAGAAGCAAGACTGATTTTTCTTACAGCAGTAGAGGGTGGCGGGAATAATTGTACCTCTGTGAATATTACAAATACTTATTTTTTCATATCTTTTGTTGGGTTTTTTTTTTAAGATAATAAGTTATTACAAGAGAAGCTGAGGAAAGGTTTACATAATTTGTGGGAATAGCAGGATAGAGTCTCACCATTGCACAATTGTCCTCTGCTAAATGCAGGAGAATACACCTAAACCATTTTGTTCTTCTGCAGCCTGACTGCCCCAGGGCAGCTCCTGCAGGTTAATCCTAGTTAGGAAGGGCCTTATGACCCCTCTGGTGAAATGCCGGTTCTTGTATTTCAGCAGTTTAGAGGCAATCAGGTCCAGACTTTGTCTACAAAGTGTCTGAGGCAGTGACTAGTTCAAACCACTGTCTGAGAGCATCACTCAGAGTTTCTGGAAGTGCGTTCACATCTCTGAGGATCATGTAGAACGGGAATGGGAATTCTTCCATGTACGATCTGATTTCAGGCAATTCTCCAGGTCCTTTGAATATTGGTACTTTGATGTCCAAAATCGAATCCTGTAAAAAAGTATTTATGTTAATACCAAATAACATGCATCTTTTATGGGCAATGATACAATTTATCTCATTTCTCAAATAGTTGTAATCCCTTCTCTATTAGATTAAAAGCTGTAAGCGTTCAATGGTAAATCAGATGAAAAGCCGAACACAAAGCAGTTAAATACTTTTGCCCTTTTAGAAGTGTTCTAGTCCATGAATTACAGGCTAGAAGAGACTGAGTTTAAGCTTTTGCAATATCGAATTCCATAAATACTGTCTTTTCTTAGCATTTTATGAGTCAAGTTTAGTGTTAGCACTTTAATTTTTTACATTTGACACGTTTCCAACATGGTCTTCTGTAAGCTCCTTAGGGCTGAGTTCAACTTGTATTTGTGCAGTGCTCTAATACAAGATTCTTTGGCAACTTATTTCATAATATTACAATAAATACTACAAAGACAAAAATCAGATTAAACTCCAGCTGTGTTTCTTGTAGAGTAAATTCTACGTTGCTCAGTGTAGTGGCTCAGAAAATTAATGAAGCTTATGAAAAAACACCTTTTTCCTCCTGAAAAAATGCTTATGAAAAACACTCAGAATTTTGTTTGATATTACAGCCAAGCGTCATTAGAACTTTGTCAGCAAGAGAACTGTGAGTTTTTCAAGAATAAATATAGCAGATGAATTCTGTATGGGAAAATAAATGTACAGGAAGAAAATGCGAACGACAACTACCAGATTCAGCTTTCCCAATTCAGGAACTAAATAACTCTCACATACACCTTTCTGTCTGTGTTTAATCTCATATTGGCTCCAGCTCTCATGTCAAATGGAGAGTGCTGTCAGAAATTATCAAGCTGAATCAGAATTGAGATGAAACAAAGCATCTCTCAATCTCCAAATCTGTCAACCTGCCAGCTACTTCCCTGCTGGCCACGATTACAACCATTACATTTGAAGATGGAAGCTCTTACTTAGCCTTTCTGTGGCATGGAAGCTGAGGGGGTTTTAAGTACAGAAGAGGATAGGAAGCACAGTAGGAAGAAATCACAGATCGGACAGACGTGAGAAACTGGAATGGGGCTAAATATCTTTGACCTGTACAAAAGATAAGGTAGCTGTTTGGCACTGCAAAAGACAGGAAAACGATTTGTGTCAGTTTCTCATTCACTGCAGTTAAATACTTCTCCCTTGTTCACTTACCCGGGAATTAGGATTGTCCAACACTACGAAGATAACAAAGATATTGGCATTCTGAGCTGCTTGAACTGCTGCTGTCACTCGTTCCTTGCCTTCCAAGAAAAGGCCTCTTCCATCAGATACAATCAAAAGCAGCTGCGCTGTTTCTGAGCACAAAGAACATTTACAATTCCACTGAGTAACCCGTTCAAAAGGCAAACCCCCCTATTTTGTTGTTTGCCCCATGGGTATAATTGAAAAAGGAGTATTCCTAAGGAAACCAAAGTCTATCAAATAGAATTCTGTGACTTAACATTAAGCTGCAGTTACCACTGGGTAAAGAAAGAAACTACGGAGTGCTACCACTGAGAATAATGGAGGGAGGGGAACCTGCCATCCTCAGTAATATGATCAGGGATGAAATGCAGGAAAAATACCTAAAGCATTTAGTCAAGGCATTGTCTTTCATGCTTGGTAAGTGCCCGGGGGTTAAATACTGGCTGCACTGTAAGGGTCCAGCCACTAGCTCAGTAGAGCACCCACTGCTCAACAAAATAGAGGCCAAATTTAGTCTTCCCAAAGCAGGTACCTATGGGTTTACCTGTATCACCGTCAACTTGTACTTGTTTCACCGTCAACTAAGACTTGGCATTTGAAACATTGTCCTGTTGTCCCCACTTGAACAAGCTTGGCTTCCATCAGACAACAATCCTAGACTGCCCAATGTAGATGATTTTTGGAGGAAAGTAAATCAGAAGACTTACATTTGTCCCCTGGTACCTAATGAGCCAGTCTGAAGTAAACCTCCTGAAACATACACAGCACTAGTGCTGGCTTCCTCAGCACCAACCATTTTCTAAAGAAAGACTCTCTGACTTAAGCTGCTCCCAGAGTCAGAGATGCTAGAATCTATCTTTAGAGGGATGTAAGTTATGTATCATCTTTTAACTATGTGGGAAGTCAGGAAGGGAAGTCTCAAGGGTTATGCAGAGCATACCTCTCCAGACACACCTCAAATGTGACAGGGCCTTGTCTTTTTATAGAAAGGGGTGATAGATCCTACTGCCTTTTCTCTTGCTGGCTCCCTGCTGCATCCCAGCCTTGTTCAACATGACTGGATGCTCAGAATATTCACACAGCCTGGCCACCCTGTGTCAAAGCAGCTGTGGATTTGAAATCCCAGGCTGTCCATTTCTTGGAGTATTTTAACATAAGAACTTAAAAAAATACGGCTGCCCTCTGTGGCAAGATTTTAACTACCACAAAGCAGATTCTCAGGTTGTGACCTACGTTTGCAGCACAATGAAGGGCAGGTAGGAGGCAAAGTCCCTCCTCAGAACAGTGTGCTTCTGGATACCTACAGAACTCAACCTCTCAAGCAAGAGCAGAAGTGTCTGGAGACTCAAGGTCCCTAGGAAGCTGGACAATGCTCTAAACCGGCACTGTCCAGGACTTAAACCCAGTCTGGAGGCAGGAGGTAAAGGGAGGCAGGTGAGGTATACCTTTTTTAAAGGTCTTCAACAAATTTTTAGTGAATTACTGAGAATTTTTAGTGAATTACTGAGAATTTTTAGTGAATTTTATTGAATTTGACATTGGTGTCTTTTGGGCTTTGAGCTAAATTTCAACCAAACATTCCTTTTGACAAAGCAAAACCCAAAGCCCTAATGCAAGTCATGTTTCAGTGCTAGGAGTCTTCCTGGCAGGATCCTTCTCTGGGGATGCAGTGAGCATTCTGCTGCCACAGCAACAAGCATAGTAACAAAAAAACAAAAGCTCACCTGGATTAATATTTTGAGACAACTGCTGTGCTGCAGCAAACATATTCGCTGATGATTCCAGAAACTGCAGAGAAAACAAATAAGCAGATTAAGTTATCCCATAATAAAAATAATAAACTTAATAATGAAAACATTTTTAAAGAACACACTTCTTTCTTTTATATGCCACGCAGTCCCAACAAAGCCACTGAAACAGTACATCGCTAAGGTGATTAATGGCATCATTAAAAATATACATCCTATATCTAGGTTGAACTTTTTTGGCTTCAACTTGAAAGAGAAATATCTAGTTTTTAATCCCCATTAAAATTAAGAACACCAATGGTCAAGTCCTCCAAACTGTGGTTTATAAGATTACCATCGAGCTACTTGGGTCTCCTCTGTTTTCATTTAATATTAACAGAAAATCTTACTCAAGTCTGGAAATACAAGACTGCAAAAATCTTCCTAAAAGAAAACTTTGCAGCTCTCTGGGAAGTATTAGTACAGACAGCTGTTTTCTTCAGGAATCAGTCAAGTCTGACAAACTCAAAGCTCTTCCTCCTACTACTATGGTGGAATCCATGGCATGAAAACCTCCTAAAGTCCCACAGACTTTGATGGTATTTGGTGTTGGGGTACTCCACAGTTTGTACCCAAAATACTGTTTAAGACCCAATACAGAGAAAGATGAATGCTTAAAAGTGACAACACATCAGAACTAAAAGTGAGAAAACACTTTTTCTATTACAAAATTATGACCACTGTATCTCTGCTATCTCAAATATAAACAACCAGTAAATGTTACAAAGTGATCGTGAAACCATGAAACTGCTGGTATCCTGTCTGCAAGACTGGCAAACCCGAGAGGCATTCTTGTGTACCTGGGCTATTTTTGTTTTCTTCTGCTGAAACTTGCAAAGACGCAATATCCGTGTCCCTGACTGGTCACTGAACTGCTCATGGAATGGGTGCAGCAGCTGAACGGTCTCTCCAAAGCTTTAGAAAAGAACAGGAAATTACAGCACGAAACTGATATTTATATTCTGCTCTGGAATCTTGAAGAAAAGTCAGTATTTCGAATAACCTACCTACACACAGCAATTTGTCCCACTTCTAGAAGACTCAGTGCATTTCCAATAACTGCCAGGGATTCATATGCAAGCTGTTAAAGAAAAGAGTGACATCAGAAATAGGATATTCAAAGTTTTAATAAAAAAATTAAATATTAAGAATGCGACTGAAATTATTTTTCATCATCTAGAAAAATAAATGAAGAGACTGCCTATCTTTTTGCCTGTTACATCTATGTAAGACAGTCAGTGCAATAAAGATACACTAGTTCTGCTTCAGGGCTTCAGCTGATTGGTTTGGACACCACTTTTGGCAGGTTAATGAAATAAACACTGAAATAACTATTTAGTAGGAAATACTTTACACCTTTTTAATAAATAAAAGCCCTACAAGTGAGCTACAATGAAGGAATATTTAATGCTAGAATGGACTGCACAGCTAAGCAAGTATCACTCTTTTGTAGGCTACAAAAAGTAATTTTCCAGTAGATATTTACACCTCTGCCTTTCACCTAGTTTTCACTGATCTTTTGGTGTAAATCTCTTAGGCATGAAGTGACAATTGTTCAAGGACATGGAGCAGAAAATAGCTGCACTGGAATTATTTGTCAAGATCCAGCCCCTGAATGAAACAAGTTAACAACTGACATACTCCTCAACAACAGGCAGTTTCTTCAGCCTTCTCCGAAGTTTTATTTTACCTGCTTAGAGTGATTGTCAATCATACTGGAGGAATCATCAATAGCCAAGCAAATCTGGTACTGCCGTTTACTGGGCTTGGTCCTGCGCAGCCAGATCTTGTCTTTTCGGAACTGACTGGCAATGTACGGGATCACTTTGCGCATGTTCAGTCTCTTCCCCGTCCTGTAGTCTCCTCTGGAAGTTAAGAAATATTCACATTTAGTTATAGATAAAGAAGATACCACATTTTCATTGTAAGATGGATAGTCAGTGTTTTTAAAAGAAGTTTATATCCAGGTGCCTAAAATGGAAGGCAGACCTTGAATTTAGATTCCTCCAGTTTGAAACACATCTAGATCTCTTAAAAATCACTTAACATTAAAACCAACATAAAATATTTTGACATTTAACATAATCTTTGACTTAAATTCAAATGGCTGGTTTGATCAACTGTTGCACAGGAGAAAAAAAAGTTGGAGTCAATATCCTCAGGGTGGGTGACTACTACTGTATCATATTTGCATTCCATAAAATAACCTAGCGTTCCCTCATAAAATTAAATGCACTTGCAATTAGGAATATGTAATTACTATAAAGCAAGAATAACATAAAGTCACAGTCTTACAGAAGTCAAAGCCCCCCAAACCCAGGAGTTTAAAGAAACCAGAAGCCTCAGAAAGACCCAACTTACTTCAATTTGGCTGCCTGAGTGGGTTCCAGGATGAGTCGCAGCTGTTCACAAAGCTGCTGTGATAGAGGAGCTGTCAGTACTAAATACCTCTGCCACAACTGTGCTGCTTCCTTCTCCTAAAACATCACACAAAGAAATTGAAGTGAATGATGAAAAAAAAAACCCTGAAAGTTGAGAAGCACTGTCTGAAAAGAGAAAACAAACTTCAATGTACGGAGGGGAAGGCAGCATGTAGGTAGCTACCAGCCAAAACTGAGAGGGTGTCTTGTAAGACAATTTGCATTCAACTTAGGATGCTCCTGACTGAGTCTGGGTTGCTTTTTTTTAAGAAGTTAAACATAATAACAAAAATAGCATCTAAATCGTGTGATTTTTGCGTATTTATATTGCAGCCAGCTTGGCTTCCTCAGTGTTTTAGCAGTAAAACAAGAAGAAATAATGCAGTGAAGGATTCTTATGACAGTTTTATATTAAAATGAGGTCACAAACCTCCTCTGGAGTTCCAGGCTGCTGTGTCTGCCAAGCTTCCAATTGCATTTCAAGTTCCTTTCTTAGTTCCTCAGGATCTCTAATGATGTGCTATAAGTGGAGGTATGAGATTTATGAGACAGAAGAATAAATTTACACATCTGGTGATTCCCAAAGTATAGAAAACTATGAAAAAGTATAAATCCACTCATTCTTTTAGGTAAAAAAATACCTGAAAAAACCCATTTAAATGAAGATTCTAAATCTCCCATTTTTTAACAGCTTCTATGTACAGGAAGGATGCATACCATCCCACAAATACCTCCATATGTGACATAATCAACCTAGAAACAAAGCTAGGAACATGTTTGATACCAATATTGAATATAATAAAATACAGAAATTCAATATAAATCAATGAAATGATCTTGATTTAGTGACAATGCAATGGAATCACAGAATATTCTGAGTTGGAAGGGACCCACAAGGATCATCGAGTCCAACTCTTAACCGGCACCACTGCCTCCCTGGCGGGAATCGAACCCCCAGTCTCCCGTGTGAGAGGTGGGGACACTCACCACTGTACTACAGTGGATTTTGGAGATAAACAATTCAAAAGCTACTTATGTAGTATGTTCCAAAATACAGTACACGTCACTTAGAGATTTTTAAAAGTTTCAGTCAAACCACTTGAAGGATGGCATGGCACCTTCCTCTTTACCTCAGCAAATACTATTTGATGAGCCATTCTGTTAAAGGACACCCGAGTTTTGTGATACTTCTCTTACTTCCACTGTGTTTTCAGTGACAAGCTCTGCTCCTGATTTATAGAGCCACAGTTTAGCAGAACAGCAGTGTACGGTTTGCAGGCTTATATTGATTAAGGAAAATAATCCCACGATTGCAAACTCAATAGTCTCAGTAAGTTNAGCAGAACAGCAGTGTACGGTTTACAGGCTTATTGATTAAGGAAAATAATCCCACGATTGCAAACTCAATAGTCTCAGTAAGTTCTCACTCCTCAAGAAGCAACAGCTGTCCCATTGGTCACTTGCTGCAGGTTTAAGGAGGGAAGGAAGAATATACATGGACGGGACTTCTTTCCCTTCTGCTGAAAGGTGAGAACCTGCACTTTGCCACCAGCAGCGTCTCTCCCTTCCTCTTGAACTGGAGCAGCAAGAGCTCCCCCTCCTGTCCCATGTTTTGCGTGTCAATTGGAAAAAACCCCAAAACAACAGACACCTGACTATCCTGACAACAGCAGAACACTCCTGCATTCAGCAGCCTTTTTCCAAAGAGCTGCAACATTTGGCATTAAGATGGGGATTCCTTGGCACACAATCCTTTAAATGTTATGCATAGAAACAGCCAAACAATGCCCTCCAAGTATGTACTTGGGACACAATACTATAAGGAATGAAAGGTCAATACTTCTAAAAAAACTCCAGACACTGAAAATAATTTTACTTTGTCAATTGGTTATCCACCAACAACTGCTTCTATGCCTTAGGTCATTATGATAAAATGTGCTTTTTCACAGCCAACAGTTTGCACTGGGAAACTGAGTGTTACACAAAGCTCTATGATTTTCTAGTTTAAATAATATTTTTTGAATCAAGACATTCATAAAAAGCTCAAAAGGCTCTACAATGCTTGCAATAGTCATCCATTGCTTTTCACTCTACCCAAGCATTTGATCTGCAGATTCATTTGAGCAAAGCAGTTCTTTACAGTTAGAAAAACAGAAGTTTTTTTTAACAGTGACATGGGAAAGTGTCATTCTAAAGATGGGGAGCACTTGTCATTTTAAAGGCATCTTTCAGCTGCATATGCAACAGTTAGTTGTGTGTTACTTTTCATTCTGCTATTAAATAATAGCAGGCTACTGAGTTGTCTGAGTACAAGTAATCCTAAGCTCTTGCATTCATTAACACAGGTGAAGTAAAACCATCTGTTTCTGCTACTGTAGCTGTAAGAGGACAGACCGAGTATCATACCTGGGAAGTGTCCCTCAAAAACTGGTGGGCTGTATGTATGGTTGAGTCCTTGCTTCTCTCTGGGTTCTCTTCAGCCACATTTGGCAGCTTTTCCCTTGGAGAGTCATTGCCATCCTCAGAGTTAAAAGTCTGGATCTCTGGCTCCACACCACCTGGCCCTACAATAACAAAACTAATTACTAAGTTTGTGGATCACACATCATACAAGAAGTAATATTTACTTTGACTCTTTTATGAAGCATCTCATATGCTTTGTAGTGCAGCCCAGACTATTTTTTTTTTTAAGCTAAGCACACGAATTTTAGAACATTTAATTCTAGGAATAGGATCATCTTGCAACTCACTGGAACAGATAAATACGTATTTCCTAATGGAGATAGATTTCTCTCTTATAGTCTTCTTGCCAAATGAGCAAAATAACAGCAAACAGATGTTTAATACCTGAAAATTACATTGGTGAAGTACATCCTTTTGAGCTTCATAGCCTCTCTGACAGAATGACAGGAAGTATAGAGTCATTGTAGAACATTCATAAATTAGCACTAAAAATGCCAATCTTTTCTTAGCTTTTACACTCTAGTTTTTTAACGGAACAGTTTTCCAAATATCAAAAATAAACTGACAAATAAAGGAACTGATTAAAGATTTTCTTTCATTATAGTTTTTACTATACTATACTGTTTAACAACATTAATTCCAAAAGAAAAGAAGTATGACAATGTAGGACATGTTTGAAAGACACTAATTTTTGAGAACATACTGTTAGAGAATCATGTAGAAAAACAAATAGACTGATTACACGCACACCTGTATTATAAAGCTAATGAGTCTAGCAAGAGATTTAAGTGATTAGAGCTGAAGGGAGTGGGAGACAAGAATGCAGGCTTGTAAAACTCGTCTCCCCTCTCTTGCCAGCCCGTGTCTTGTTTGAGAAGAGAAAGCTTCGAAATTCCAAGCAATTGCAAGTTATTAACAAAAAAGTTATGTGGTGTTGATGGTGGTGACACTGGAATGTGTTGTTACATGCCAGTTAATTTAGCGAATAGGCATTGTGTTGAACTACAGGAAAGTGTTTGCTCTTAATTTCTTCAAAGTGCTGAAGAAAGATTAGAGACCATTAACTTGAAAGCAAGCAGCTTTCTGACACTCAACCAATTTAGCAAAGGCTAATGCTGGTTATGAGACAGAAATAAAAATACTGCTGCAAAAAAATCAAGTAAGAGCGGACACTTCAGTCTTATGAAACATTATGACAGATGAGTCTTATGAAACTCATTCATTACATGCAAATACAAATACCTACATAAACATTTAAAGATCCACATCAGTGTATATTTAGAATGCTTTTTAAGTTAATGTACCAGAAGGTTTAGTGTCAGTCGAATTCTTTTTTTCTGGCTTAAGCTTTTCTGTGTCTACTGCTATGAGATCCTCATTCTGCATTTCTGTTTCCATAGCTGCATCTTCAGAATCCCCCTCTTCCTTTTCTTCAAGAGGCAAAATAGGTTTCTCTTGCTCCTTGCTAGCTACATCTGTACAAAGACAATAATATTTATTAAGGGGAAGTGGAAGGAGTAGTCGAGTTACAAAAGAAAGTTGCATTCGGAGGCCACTAAGTATTACTTTTAGTGAACTACAGAAGCAATCCGAGCTGTTATCTCAGACCTGTTTTATCTTTAACTGTGCTGTGCTGTGTCAATGAGCCCTTGCTTTGAAAACCTAATTCAAGTAAGATTTGGAGAGAATGGATTCTAAATATATTTATTAAGCTAAAATCCATTTTTATGAATCAATTCACTGTTTTCAGAAATGTTACTGTCAGTCTGAATCTGACTGCCAAAGAGTAGCATTTATGACAGTGAAATGGTGCCCCATCTTTAAACAAAGCAAGGATCGTTAAACATAACTTTGGAAAGCAAACAGGGAAAAGGACACCAAATCAGGATTTGATTCTGCAATAACTCTTTACACCCAGAAATACCACTGTACCATATGTCTGTGCATCATAGTGTTCAGAGCCTTCTTTAATATGTTCAAATGCATCAGCCTCCTCCACGTGCTGTTTAGGCTGAGTTGTATCCTGCTTTGCTTCACTGCTGGATTCTATGGTTCTCAGTCGCTTGTGGATATGTTCATTCTGATCTCCCATTGAGCGTTCATTATCTGCCTGGCCAGGTTTCCTCTTGAAACTCTGAAATAGAACAAATTAACACCATGAACTTCAAGTGATGTGTAACCCAACACTAACAAGTGTTCTAACAATGAGAAACTACTGAGTCCTTCCTATTCGCTGGTTAATATTAAGACATTTAAATAAAAATTTTAAAAAATTAAAGAGATGGACCTGTGTATTTTTTCTGCTTTGCTTCTGAGAAGCCATCCGAGCCATGCGTGTGGATTCATGGCCTTCTGACTGATTTGCACTTGAAGCTCCAGTTCCACTTTCCTAAAAGAAAAAAAAAAAATCCAACTGTACCTAAAAATAGCAACTACTGTAAACAAATTTCAGTAGTTAAACTGCAATGTTCTGCCACTTCTGTTGTGAATGACAAATGGCTCATGTACTGTTCTTAGGGAGAGCAGATCAGGCAGTTCTGCAGCTCAGCAGTTACCCAAAACTTACCTTTACAGCAGTCTTCATGTTTTTTTCAGTGAATTTATAATTGGTGTAAAGTGAATCTTATACACAGTTCTTAAAAATTATGGCAGCAGTTCCTTGATTGTAACTTGAAAACATAGTCACAAATGTAGCATTTTTAACTTGGACACTTCCATGTAATTTACCTCTTTAGACTGGTCTCTTTCTGAAGCCTCTCCAGCCAGCTCAACAGCACTGTCACTCTGCAGGTTTTCTTGCCCAGTCTGCCCTTGTGTTTCATGTTCCATTCTTTCTTCAGCCTCGGGGACCTGTTCATCCATCTCTGAATTATCTTTACCATCTTCTTCCTGAATTAATGATTATTTTAACGTTGTAAAAAACATTGGAAATTGAGTATTACTGAAAGGCATTTAAAGAATGCAGTCATCAGGCACAGGTAGGATGGGTTCACAAAGGAAATGCCTTATTTAACTAATTTAATATATTTCTATGATGAGGTCACCAGCCTAATGGATGAAGGGAAAGCAGTGGATGTAGTTTTTGTGGACTTTTGAGTAAGGCTTATGATACTGTCCCTCTTGGCATCCTTTTCAACAAGTTGGAATGAGTGGATTCTGGGTGAGCTGGGTGAATGACAGGGCTCCAATGGTTGTAGTGATTAAGGTTGCATCTGGCTGGTGACAGTCACCAGTGCTGTTCCTCAGGCCTCAGCTCTAGGGCTAGTCCCATTCAACATATTTATCACTGATCTGGATACAGGAGTTAAATGCACTGTTGGCAAGTTTGCTGATGATACAAACTGAGAGGTCCTGTTGACTCCTGAAGGACAAGAGACCTTACAGAGGGATCTAGACAGATTGGGGCACTGGTCTGTGATTAATGGGATGAAATTTAACAAGTCCAAATGCCAGATTCTGCACCTAGGATTGAATAATGCTGAGCACGACTGGGAGAGGAGTGGCTGGAGAGCAACCCTGCAGAAAGGGATCTGGGGGTTCTGGCCAACAGCAGGCTCAATGTGTGTGGAGCAGTGAGCCCTGGCAGCCCAAAAGGTAATCCCTGTCCTGGGGGTGCATCAAACACAGCAACACCAGATGGTCAAAAGAAGTGATTGCCCTTTTCTAGTCATTGTTGGTGCAGCCTCACCCTGAGCACTGCGTGCATTTCTGGGCTCCACAATTTAACAAGGATGTGAAAGTCCTTGAGTGTGTCCAGAGGTGTACAATAAAGCTGCTGCAAGGGCTGGAAGCAATGTCCTCTGAGAAGCAGCTAAGGACTTCTGTCTAGTTTGGAGAGAAGGAGGCTGAGGGCCGACCTCATTGTTCTTCTCCTTGGTACCCAGTGATAGGATGCATAGGTAGTATTTCTTTACTGAGAGAGTGATCAGACACTGGAACAGGCTTCATTCCCCCGTAGTTAATGCCCCAAAGCTGATTAAGATTCATTTGGACAATGTGCTTAAAAATATGCTTAAATTTCTGGTCAGTCCTTACTTAAGTGGTCAGGCAGATTGACTAGATTACCACTGTCAGTCCCTTCCAACTGAAATAGTCTTTTCTGTTCTAACACAAGGCCAAGGAGGTAGTGGAAATATAGCTATCAGAAATACATGTTTAATAGTAAGCACAGCTCTTACCCTTGTGAAAATTCTCACTACTATTACATCTACTTAATGTCAAATTTCTTTCAGAGTGCCACAGAACATATCTATTTCAAATGTCTTTCAAATTAGTGTCTTTCAAAAAGGTCAGGCTTTTATTTATTACTCTCTACCTGAGGTTGAAGGCCTTGGTTATCAGCAGGATTTCCTTTATCTTCACCAGATTTATCTTTTTCCTCATCACATGATTGTGACTCTTCCTCTTCTTCTTCTGCATCCTCAGTGTTCCCTGTATTTTCTTCTTGATCATGAGCACCTTTGTCCCCTTCATCTTCCTTCTCTTTGTCTTCAGAAATGTCTTCTTCAGCTGCTTCTGCATCTTGATCATCTCTTTCTGTCTCACCAGTAGCCTCTTCATTCTGTTCTTCTGTCTTCTCTGCCTCATTTAAATCCACAGGTTTCTCATCTATTTCAAAAGGATTCTCTCCTGGATTAAAAAAAGAAAGGTGTATAAAACTTTCAGAGACAGCGAATATTACAGACACCTGAAAGAAAACTCCCTGCCTATCAAAAAACCCCCAAAGTACTGAGAGTTCTATACACAATCTAAAATTTTTTATAGCAAGATAATTCCTTTAAGCTACAATAAGTTTCTAACTAACAATACAGTAGGATGAATTCCTTTTAATTTCCTTTAACCTAATATTCCTGAGGGTTGGCTGACTTATGAGTACAGATACTTGGAAGTACAATAGGGAAAAAAAAAAAGAAACCACAAGAGCAGCTGGACAATTAAACAAGGAGCTTCCAGCATAAGTTATGGTGTTATCACTTGGATAACATGAGAGAGCCTGCTCCACAGAGTTCAGGGAGGTAAAGGAAAATATTGTAATATTGAGTTCTTATCTGGCATGCATGTGGTAAGTTGCTATTTTGATATACAGAAATGAATTTGCAGTCTCTTGGTGGTTATACAGAATCTACCACTACTTCTCTTCTTCATTATCTCACTGAGCCCCACTCTATTTCCACTTGGTTTTCATCTAGGAATCTGTAGAGACATTTTCAGCTGTACCTTCATCATCTTCTTCCTCATCACTCTTCTCATCATTGTCCAGATTCAAATTATCAGGAAGTTCCAAAGGTTCAACTTGAGGCTCCGTTTCTTGCTGGCCATGATAAGGATCTATTTCATTCTCATCATACTCACTCTGTCAGCAAAAGAATGGGGGAAAAATAGCAGGCATGTAACAAGTGGGAGGAAAGGCAAAGGTATTTGATTCTATTGTAGTCTCTAGGACCACCAAAACATCAGGACAGAGTAAAGCCTGTTTTGGCAGCCATTACAAGTTTAGGTTACTACAAACAAAAATTCTTTCTGAAATATGGATCAGAAAATATAATATAATGATACAATATAGTTTCCCTTTAGCTTTGACACGAATGAGCTTTTTTTTTCAGTGCACTTCACTACTAACTAAAGAGCACTTTAGATTTTCAGAAACATGTGGTATGAGCAACAGAACGTGGTTTAACAGCACGATACTCCATGTAGTCCAAATAATTTTTACCTCATCAATTTGTTCATGGATTTTCTCTTTGTTTCCACTGTCCTCCTCTTCCTGTTGCCCTTTTTCGTCATCCTTGGGAGGCTGTTTTTTATTATCCTTGTTGCCTGTCCCCAAATTGTCATCTTTTGCAACGAGCTCTGAATCCTCCTATTAACCAACAAATCCAAAAGAAATTCATTTATGCTACCTGCTTGTCAAAGTCTCAGTGACAAGACATCATCTCACAGAGAAAAACCATCCCTTTCCAGGACCAAGAGGCTATGAAAGGGAGTTGACATTCTGTGTCACTTTACATTAACAGCATTTAATTCCTTTGACACTTTTCGTCTCACCCCTTTTCTCTTTACCTCATCCATTCCTGGTCCAGTTTCTTCTGTTTTGCTACTAGCATCTTCATCATCATCATCATCTTCCCCCCAGAGCCTTTCATCTAGTTTATCATCAGCTTCAGCATTATCAAGATTTCCCATCTGCTTATCCAGTTCCTCCTCTTCATCTGAATTTTCCTCATTTTCTGCGTATAGTTCAGAATGTGTTTCAGTACAGATACAGCTGATGTTTTTGTTAACTTCATAAGCAAAGAAGCAATCATACTTGGCATCCTAATTTCATCTCCCTAGGCACTTAATTGAGATAGGTGGAAAAAGACACACATGCACCAACATTCAAACATCAGGGTCCTGATCACATGCTTCAGAGTGTTCTCCTGGACATACAGATACATAGAGTGTTCTATCCCTCAGACTAACAAGTCCCACATGCAAAACTTGGATGATTTAAATTCTCTGTTCTTTACCTTCAATATCCTGCATTTTCAAAAGGCATTACTGGGAGGGGAGAGATCCCTTCCACTTTATCTGTTTATCAGTTTGGGAATCTCCCTTCTTGTGCAGATGAAATTATTCTTAGCATTTTCTCAGGCATTTGAAAGTAGATTAACACTACTGTAATTTATAAACTGCATTAGTTTCAGATGTTCAAGCCATTACTCTAAAGTGAAGAACTGCTTGCTACCTTTCTGGTGAGTATCACACACAGAATTACACAGAATATTCTGAGTTGGAAGGGACCCACAAGGATCATCGAGTCCAACTCTTAACACTGTCTCCCTGGTGGGAATCGAACCCAGGTCTCCCACATGCCAGGTGGGGACACTTACCACTGTACTAAAGTGGATTTCTATAGCAACTGACTGTAGACTATGCATAATTGTAGTTAGTCTGTAACTGTAAGTAGCATTTGGACTACACTCCCAGGCACGTTGTGTGACTCTTGGGGATGGTCCTGTGCAGGGCCAGGAGCTGTACTTCGATCATCATAGAGGGACCCTTCCAACTCAGGATATTCTATGATTCTATGCTGTTGAACTTTTCAGTTTATGCTTTCATATATAAAGCATCAACCATTACTGGACTGATCTGTAACTTTTCTTACAAGTTTGGCATAGTGGAAGAACCAAACCTTTTTTCTCCTGTTCTCCATCATGCATTTTTCCTTCAAAGTCTTCTGACATTTCAATTGCATTGTCTTCTCCTTCAATATCTGGTTTAGAATCTTGATCCTCTTTTTCCTTCTCTTCACCCTTTCGAAAATTGTCTTCTATCTGAATTATTGGTAAAGCCAAAAATTACAATGGATCTTGCCTACATATTAAAGCTTACTTAAGTACCACAACAATATTTATAAGCTGATATGCAAATATAAAAGCCAACATACACAGGTAACTTCCTGTTTCTTTCACCCGAAACATCCACATCATGGGTTGCAGGAGCCTTTTCAGTTTGACTTCAATTAAACAAGAACAACCACAAACACTTGCCTGATCTTCACTTTCTATTTTGTCGCTCACATCCTTCTTGCCTTCCCCATCTCCAATACCACCATCTTCGTAATCGTGAAACTCTGTTGCTCCCTCTCCAGCCTCATCCTCAAGTAATTCTTTTGGCAGACAAAACCCCTACAAAGGCAAACAGAAACTCAAAACCTTCTGTAGAAGTAGGTACATCCTTTAGCTTAGTTTCTACTTAAGACTTTTGTACACATTAAATATATGCTTACCATACACCCACTGTTACCTCTAATAACTTACCTTTTGGGCAAGCTCTGTAAAAATGCTAGTTAGAACAGAGAGTAATTTTCCAGTACTCCTGTGAGACGCCAGTGAAATGGTGAGGTAGAAAAGGATAAGGTCTGAGTACTTGCAGAGCATGGGCTTTAGACGCACCAGCAAATAGCAGGACTGGTTGAAGAACTGCAACTAAAACAAAAAACAGTGGTCAAACATGATTTGGTTCATGCTGAGATGCATCTCAGAGAAGGAGATGATACTAACAGAAAACAGATACTCAAACCAGAAATACCAGTAGGTGAATTTAAGTACAATTTCTAAAGTTTCAGGAGCTTTTTATAGATTTTTCACAAAAAACCGCTTTATCTTCTTTCTAAAGGAACATTTGGCTTTTGCACTACAGAAGACTTAACTACATTTGGCCATAATTTCTCACATGCTTATACTTCTGAGGTATTGGGCAAGGAGAAGCAATACATGTCTCACTGCCAAAGTTCACAATTCCAAATCTCTTGTGACTACTAAGCCAAAAAATTCTTGAGAAGAACAATCTTACCTTCTGTTTATTTGAAGTGTAATCTTCCCCATAAGATTTCAGGATTTCAAGGAGTTCTGAAACCCCTGAAATTGATTTCTGCACATGTAAAGAATCCAAATCAGCAGAGAGATCTTCATCCAAATGTTTAGTTATATGTCCTGCTTTAATCACATCAAGTGAGGCTGCGTCCTCTTTGTTTGAAATACATAAAAAAATGTGGAAATTCAAATCAGACATTCTAAAAATAATACAGCAAACAATCTAGAAATACCCATTCTATCTATTTAAATAGCAGCTTCTATTGAAATGCAATTTCCTTTTTTATTGGTACCTCTGCTAGACACACAAGTTAAGAAATTTTAAGGTTTGCATAATTTCAACTCTGGTCCTCACTTCAGTAAATTAACAAACTTACCATCTTCCTCTGCAGACTTTTCTTCCTCTTTTCTACTTTCCTGTTGTCTCTCTACCAAACACTGAATGGCATACAAAACAACACGGATCACAGTTTCCACTTTCGCTGAGAAGTGCTCCAGAAACTCTTCATTCGACTGTTGATTTCCTTTGAACCATAACACAGGTAGTTTTACATGGAAACACATCAGGTAACAGGTTTCTATGTTACCCTTGTTCAAGAGCCATGACAGCACTATACAGTTTTTACTACACAGTTCTACCAAAATCTCCTTGCTAGCCCCGATCTGCAACTTTGGTGGTAAGACCTGTCATCAACAGTGACGGTAAAAAATCACACTGCACAAATTAAGTCTGGACTAAATTTTGCAAGTTTGAATTCTGTAAGGTGTTCCTGGATATCAGAGTAAACATGGGGCCATCTTCAGCAATGACCAAACTAATGAATTCTTAAGTCTTTTTCTCTATTACAAACCACGCAGAGAAAAAAACATCCTTACCACTGCAGTTTGATGTGGAAGCAAGAAGCTGTGTTCTCCAGACTGTGAAGTCTGTAGATGCATTATTAACTTCTTCTTGTATATATTTTAGGCTCTTCATTAAGGCCATCTGGTTTGCAGCTTGCCTGTCTTCTCCAGTTGGAAGAAACAGGGACTCTATGCCTTGTAACTGATCTGAGACTTCCAGCAAACAACTCACAGCTGATGTGCAAACTTCAAAATCTCTCCTGCAACAGAAATACCACAATACTGAACGAAGAACAAACAATTCAAGATTAAACCTTTACTTGGGCCATGGATAAGAGAGAGACAGCACTTGGTGCTAATGACACCAAGGTTCAAGCCCTGTACGGGTCATTCACTTGAGAGGTGGACTTGATGACCCTTGTGTGTCCCTTCCAACTGAGAATAGTCTGCTATTCTGGGATCTCCGTCTTTAATGTATTAAATAAGAAGTTTTATAACAAGCTTATACTCACACTGTTAAAAGCAGACAGAAAATGAGAGGATTATGTATTATTAAATAGGCTAGAGTTTTATTTTAAAATAAAAATGTCTTGACTAAATTGACATTTGAAATTCACCTCATTAAGGAATTACACAGATAAAATCCTAGGAGACCAAAGACAAAGTGAGAAGCAAAGATGGACCAGTTTGTCTGACTTGTCAGGTGAGTGGGAGAAGACCTAAATTTCTTTAAAAAGTCAGACACTGCATCTTGTAAAAAAAATTAACAGAAAAGATGTTTCAAGAGTTTGTGAACCCACATTCCAAGATATGCATAGGCAAACATTTTCAAGATGACTTCACACATCTTATATGAAAACAGAAGAGATTCAATTTAATGCATATGTAGAACTCACCAGGAGTAAAACAAGGTCTCATGTGACTGTTGTCTTACTTTGTCCACTTCTGCTTTCATTGCCTTCACATTTGCCATCATCCCAGTCAACTGCGTGGCCACGTGCTGCCACAACTGATCATTGTTTCGCATCCTGCATCCAGGAGGCAACTGTTCAGTTGTTACTGGAGACAAGTATTTTAGCTCTAAGGGAATTAGGTCAGGTATTTCCATAAAAAAATTTCCAATTTCAGGTCCCGAGCTCTGAGAAATGCTTGTTTTGTTATCTGTCCTTTCACTGCCATTGCACATAGTTATATCTCCTTTTGGGCAGCACTGGATAAACCAAGACAGCTCCTCAAGAACCATCATGCACTGCATGGAAAGTTGCTGCAGTTTGTCAGTCCAGCGTTGAATACTGTCTTGAGGAGGAAATGCTGCATTATACTCTCTGTCAGCGGTCAACCTAGAATCTATCTCTTGTATACAACTCAGGAGATTCCTAAATAAGAATAAAGAAGGAGAAGTTACAATCATTGAGTTTTATGATTCTAAATGCTCAACCTTCAGCCTAAATTAATAAAAAATAATCTAGATCCTATGGGCTCGGTGGGAGCCAAACTTCTCCTGGAAAAACTACAATGACCTTCTGGTTTTGTTTTTTTTTTTTTTAAATTGTTTAATTAGTGAATTTTTCTCTCCATTGCATTGTGTTTGAGTTGTCCTGAAAGCAGGGCTTTGCAAGGTTTCTCAGAATCTAGGCCATCTTTTCAAACAATTCTTAAGATTTTCTTTTTGCTTTGCCTCAAAGGACCATCCAGACCAACTATTTGCTCTGGATCAAGCCAACGACTTGAATGTAACCAAAATTAGCTTAGGCCGACACCAAATGAGAGAGATTTAACAATTTAAGTTTAATGGTTTGTGTTATTACACAGTGTTCACATATGCCTAACTTGTTTTTCAAGATTGTTTTGATTCCAAGACACTGGCTGCAGTTATAGGATCAACTTATATCTACTAAGCTAAATTGAGGGGAGGAAAGAAATGGTGAAGCAGAAGGAAAAATTTTATTTTCTTCTACCTTATTTTTGTTCAACTGAATAAATAATTGTCAAAACTCCTTGCCAGTGTTTGAAATGTTGCAAAATGGAAAATACCTCAGTAAAATCCACTGCTCTGTCAATGCAGTAAGAGATCGTCTCTGTCTGACAAGCATCTGCAGGAGGTGGGCAGTGAACCCTCTGCATCGTTCAATGCTCCCTAGTCCAATATCCTGAAGAAAGCAGACAGAGGAAGAGTGGGAATGAACAGTTAACAGCCTCCATTTCATTTCACTGAGCAGGCTAAAAGGTTATGGTTTAATTGAACAAGCCTTAAAAGTTACTATACCCATCTTAATTTTCTCTGAATCTTCCAAATACCCTGCACACAAATTTGATTTTCAATTAGCTTCTGCAGCATTCATATTAAATTTCACACCACTGCAGCAGCAAGTCTTATCAGGAAGTTACTACAACTACCTTACATAAATACAGTGAACCCCCGTTACTCGCGGGCTGTTGGGTCGTGCCCTCTTCACGCGAGTCTTGGAATCCGCAAAGATAGCGAACCCACTACGTAGTCAAGTACACCACGCCCATAGCCACACCCCCTCCCCTAATAAGGTCTGGAGGACAGTCCTGAGAGTGGGGCTTGTTTCAGATGTCTGCCTGTGCTCCGCCGAGGCAGGCGAGCGCCGGGACCAGGACTGTGACCAGCGTGGGGCGGGGGGGCAAGTGAGCTCTGAGGCTGGCACCGGCACAGTGAGAGAGCGCCGGGACCAGCGCGGGGTGGGGGGGG
>WEKX01012171.1:0-10384 GCA_013390025.1 Pitta sordida
TCGAGCCACTCCTCCCCCAGCCATTAGTATGACATTCGTATGACATTCGTATACATTCGTATGACAGCCTGTGCCATTCAAGATGAATTTAGTGATGTGCTTCTGTTGCATTTGCACAAACAAAACATTGACTTCATGGTTCTCTGGACCCACTCCTGGACCCAGATGGAATGAACCTCTTTGACCTTCTGTGCACATCAGAGCTATTCAATGTCAGTCACAGCTTTCCAGAGCAGTGAATGAAAAAAAAAAATACAGGTGACATTTTATTAACTTGAAGGATTAGACTTGCAGCAACTTTCTAGGTGCATTATCTGTTACCCCCACATTTGAATTTCAATACTCATCAGTTCATAAGAAGCAGACACTTCAGAGAAAACAAGCACAGCATTTATCATGTTATGCTCTTTACCACTGGAAAGAAAATAGGAGCACTCCTATTCTGTTACACTCTTCGTCACATTACAGTCTCTTGATGGATAGCTCTGCTCATTGCTTTTTTCAAGCTTTGTCCACATATAGAAATAAAATTACTTAGTATGAAGGCAGTGTTGTTGAAGGTGCCAGTTATGTCTTTTGGGTATTTTAGAGACTAATTCTGGTTTTCTTGTCCTTCATCTTATGTCTTGAGTAGAAACTTTGTTTTTCTGAGTGCCTAGGCATTGTGTAGCACTAAGTGGGTGAGGGTTTTAGATAACTCTGCCAATATTAATCCCTTCTCTTGCAGTTTCCTCTTTCACGATGCTGAGTGTGCTCTACCTCCCCGGTGGACAGTGGGCACAGAGTTCTTATCCATGGACCGGCTCCCGGTCAATGTTTAGTGTTGGTGAATGGGCAGGCAGGTATGATCTCTGGTTCACAGGTTCACAAGTTACTCCAGGTTGGAAGCGACCCGCAGGATCATCCAGTCCAACTTCCCACCAACTAGACCATGTCACTGAGCTCCTCATCAAGTCTTCTCTTAAACACCTCCAGGGACGACGACTCCACCACCTCCCTAGGCAGTCCATTCCAATGAGCGATCACTCTCTCTGTGAAAAACCTCTTCCTAATATTCAGTCTAAACCTCTCCTGGCATAGCTTAAGGCCATGTCCTCTCGTTCTGGTGTCGTTCTGGTGTTCAGCCTGAGACAAGAGATCCTCACCCACCTGATGACAGCCTCCCTGCAGGTAGTTGTAAACAGCAATGAAGTCACCTCTGAGCCTCCTCTTCTCCAGGCTGAACAACCCCAGTTCCCATAGCCGCTCCCCACAGGGCTTGTCCTCCAGTCCCTTCAGCATCCTTGTAGCCCTTCTCTGGACCCTCTCAAGCAGTTCAACAACTTTCTTAAACTGGGAGCCCAGAACTGGACACAGTACTCAAGATGTGTTCTGACCAGTACCAAGTGCAGGGGAAGAATAACTTCCCTAGTCCAACTGGTTCACTTGTTCTGCTATAAATAGAGATGTAAAATAAGATAAAAATAAGTAATATTGCAACTAATTTCTTATTTAGCTTTATGAGCTTGGGTCTTGTTTTCCCACAAATCTTGAAAAGCTGAAAATATGTAGTTTAATATAAATTTTCTATGTAACTTATGTGTATAAATGCATACATATATGTATAAATTTTATATGTACTTTAATTTAAAAATATTCCTCATAGTATTTTCTGAGTTGTTTCTGATATGTCTCCTCACAGTTTTCTTATGAGTTTTCTCTGCATTGTAGAAACATTAAATTGATGTTCCTTGCCTGTATTTACAGATGTGAGAGGAAAATCTGCTTTCTCCCTTCTCCCTTTCTCTGCTGTAGAAGAGAGAAAAAAACATTCAACAGAATAAACAAATGGCAGCAAAACCAGCTCAGTAGGAGGGTTGGGAGTAGCAGCAGGCAGACACAGAATTCAAAGAACAGTTGCAGGAAGACATACACCCTAGAGCAGCCTTGAAAGAAGCATTTGGTTAAGATTTAACAAGTTAATCACTGCATGCTAATTACTGTTAATGAAAAGATTAAAAATAATACGAGTAATTTATCTAATTCTAGAATAATTAGCCTTAATAACTTGTTTGTACAGCTCATAGAAAGATTTTGATGGAAATCCGCCCAACATCTGTGTGTGCAGTGTCTATAACAGCAATAGGTTCTTGTAAAATGTCTAACAGATGTAGGATCATCAGCCTTGCTGAGACTTTTACAGGGTTCCAGGGATCTGAGCATCAACTTATTCTGGTTTTCTGCCAGGTTTGCAGATGCTTATGTAAAATGAAGATCATGTCTCTGCATTCTGTCAATGTATGTTTGTTTTATTAGTCCTACTCTGTAGCTCAAATAGCAAATGAGATATTAAGGGCCTTCATTGGGATGATTGGGAAGTACTGGTGGACTTGGGATCTACCTTGCTGGTACCTGTGGCAAGATTTTCCATCCTGCTTGGCTCATGCGTATCACAAGTTTGAGTAATAGTGCTCCTCTAATAATGCTGATAAATGGCATTAATTCCTTTTGGGATTGTTGCAATTTAATTGGTGTGTAATTAATTTTCTTTACACACAAGGAAAATTTAATACAACAGTAATTTAATTACTGTTGCATGTATTCAGTCATTACAGTAGTTAGTTAAATCTTTGGTAATTCAAGCTGACAGGTACAAATGTGAAATAGTAGGGATTTCTCATCCAGATGTCTTGAGTAATTGAAGCTACCTACAGAGAAATCTTGCTGAGTAAAAAAGGGCAAAATATTATGAATATCATTATGACCCTTACACAGTTCAATGAGTGATAAAGGTATTTGGGAGGACAGTGAGTCCAGATGAGTGTTATCTGTGGAGGCTCCTGATCGAATAGCTCTGCTTAAACTATTACTTCGTTGATGCCTCTGACTTGTGCATTTGTTGCTCTCCTGGTGCAAAGGTTTGAGGTAAACTGGGGGCTGAGCCAAAAAAAAACCCACCACTCCTCCCCCTCACAAGGTTTGCAAAAAAAATAAAGGTAAGTGTAAAAAATATACACTTTAGTAAACACACAAACCCAGACACAATAGTAATAAACAGCAAAACCCATTATTATGAGAGAAAACCTGAAATATCTCCCAAGTCCTACAATATAGATGATCCTGAGGGATAATCCAAGATGTCCTACAGCCCTACGATGTAATGAGTCCTGCAGGACTCAGACAAATTCCAGCAGACAGTCCCAGAAGAAACTTTTCTCAGGGGCCCAGAGAGCAGCTAGAGCTTAGGGCACTGATTACTGGAGGCACTCGAGGGAAAGCAGGAGCTGGGCAGGGAAAATCCCAGGGTGGGGGCAATGATTGCAGGTGCTCTCTCTCCTGAGGCTGGGATGCAGCAAGGACATGTCTAAGGGGGAAAAAATCCAACCACAAGAGGCTCTCCCAGGGCTGGAGCACAACCCCCAGCTGTGGAAGAGAGTGTTAACAAGCCCAAAGGCTCTGCAGCTGTGACCTGGGTATTCCAGGCGTATTGCTGGAAATTTCCTCCTCAAGCTGCTGTTTCTGTTTTTTCCTCTTCCAGATAGAGAGAGAGAATGACCTTGGTCACTAAGGATCAGTATCTGAAACAAAATTCCCTCCTAGACCAAAGTCAAAACACAAAAGATACAGAATATATATACACAATGGAATCACCTTAGGACACCTGGCTTCTGCTGTAGAATTGAACAGCCTAAGTAACCTGAACTAGCACTGCTGGCTACCATCTTGGCTATTTCTCTACATTTACCTTGTCCACGTATGAAAGAGGTGCAACCTTTTCCTAGCTATCATTCTCCTTCAAAAGCAAATGTTTCCAATGACAACCATGTAAGGGACCTCTTCACAACACGATGGACATGTAGTCTCCCAGCTTCCGCAGGCTATGCTTCACAAGCTGCAGCACATGATTAAGTTGATGGAGACTGTAGTCCTTGTGCTGAAAGAGTCTCATCAGTGCCGCTCTCTTGAAGGCTATTTCTGGGTGGAGATGTCATCTGCTGCACCTGGATAAGAGCAACGGAAGCTTTTTAAATGGTGGTGGTGAGGGTTGGAACTAGTAGGAATGACAGGGATTAAGGCTGTTGTTATCATCTTTGTGGTGTTTTGAGGATGCCTGTCTCAGCTCCCCTTTGCTCAATCTCTATTGAGGTTCCTAGGCTTTGTATTCTGGGGTGCTGTTGTAGCTCAGGCCTTGGGTGGAGTTCAAGAACTACATATATGTATTCTAGAAGTCTTACTTTTCTCTGTCTGGTTGACTGGCTATTGCAGTTGCACTTATCTTGCTGCCTAAAGGAGTTTTAGCTGTCTCTATTTCTATTAAAAGTTCCCACAATCAGCCATGTGGACTCCCATGTACTTGCTGCTGCTCCTTTTCTTGCCTAGAAGTGTCTTCAGCAGTTCTGGCACATTCTATTAGGATAGCTTCTCAACTGGAAAGTGCTATGGATTATCTTGTCTATAACCACAAGGGGTCATACTCCCAGGATACTGAAAGGAGGGCTGTGGATGTGAGGCAGAGGAAGCTGCAGTGTCTTTGTATCTACAGCTACACAGAGCAGCTAAATGAAACAGCTACTTCTTGGTATCTTCCGGCTCGTGTCCCTGAAAACTACTACAAGGAGAAATATCCTGACTGCAGGGAACTCTTGGGCAATCTAGAGCAGCTTTCTCATGAAGGTATTTTAAAGAAGCTGGAAGACCAGTTGCATTTTGTCATGCTGTATGCATTTTGGTGTTGTACTGTGCTAAGTGTCTTGGAGCTGTTGGTTGGTGTCAGCAATGGCATCCTCATCAAGTATCAGACATTTCATGACCTCAAAATTCTGGACTCATACACCTTCTCATAGAACTATAGGCGCTGGGTGCTTTGCTGGACTTCCTGAGTGTTTTCTTGGTTTTGTACTACTTTGCTTTGCACTGGAAGACAAATTTAAGAAAAAAGTGTTTGTAAACAAATCACACTAATTGATTACAGCTAGGGTTTTTTTTCCTTTATTATCATAGTGTTATGTATTAGGTAAGTTCTCCCACACTTCTTTTTCAACGAGTGTTTTGTATTTGGAAAACTCTGTGGCTAGTAACGGGTCTTCATCAGGTGTACACATAAAACTGCAGTATGTGATTGTGGGAATAGTAGTAAGAAAAGGTATATTGTGCTCGGGGCAACTTGTTGTGAGACCATGATTGGAACATCTGCACTGAATCTTAGCTGTAGTACTCTTGGAGTGTAATTAATGTGCAGACTCTTCTGTCTTCAAACTTAATGCTTTGTTTTTTCTCTAAGAAGCTCTTTGGATAAAGTTGATTATTACAGTTATACCGCCTCCATCGTGAGGAAAGGGACAGGCCAAAGGCCTCGAGAAATATTATTCTCTCAAAGAACGTCAGGTCGTTAATATGCATGCAGGCCACGCCCATTGCTCCACCCCCTGGAACTCCAGAGTGCTGCGGACAATTCTTTGCTCCTTCCCGTAGTCTGTCTTGGCAAAGGGGAGCAAAGGGAACCATTTCTGAGCGGCTGCTGTGACGGCAGCCCAAACCCCGCGCTGCTCCCCCCCTCAGCCCCCCGGCCCAGTCCGACCCTGGTGCTCACGCTGACCCCGGGGGACCAGCACCAGCCCGCACGTGCTCGCCCCACCTCCGCAGTGGGTAAGGGGCTCTCTTCAGCATTCGTGGAGCCTGGAAAAACCTTAACTTTACAACATTGCAACACCCCATGCACTTATGGCGGGGGGGAGGCAGGGGCAGGGACCAAGGCAGGGCTCTAAACGCCACTGCGAGCTGCGGCAAATTGTGCGCGCCGGGAGAGCCTCACTTTCGTGAGGCAGGCTCCCCGTTCAGGGACCGGGGCCACAGTGCTGCCATTCCAAGCCCTCTTCCCCGCAGGGTGGGGTGAGTCCCGCCCCACAGGCACCGTGTCACCGCCTCTCGGCAGAGCAGAGTCAAACTGCGCATGCGTCAGGCAGCTGGGCTCACAGATGGCTAAATCATATTTGCAAAAAAATTGCTTCGCAAATGGGCGAGGTCATGAAGGAGAAGTCGCGATACAGAGAGGATTCACTGTATTTCTTTTTTTCCTTCAAATGCTGGTTTAATCACTAATTTACTCTTTAACAGAAATACATGTCAATTTTTGAAATGATACGAGGGTACAATTCAAAGAAGTTGGACAGCAAGAGAGTAATTATACGAGAACACATGCTGGAGTTACAGCAGTCTTGGAAGTTGCACAGAAACAATTCCCAAATTAAAGAGGATGAAATTCTGTCTCTGTCTAGTCATTTATTTAATGACAGAGCAAGTAGGGTGTCAATCGTTTTTGCTGGAGAAATCACAGCTGGTCATGAGTGTGCTTGAATGAAAACAGTGATACATTGTTTTTTCTTAAAGTATGCCTGGTCCACTCTTACTATAATCCTCTTCTTATCTGCGTTCTGTCAGTCTCACTTCAGTCTGCATGTGCTGGACAGGACTAAGTTAGCATATGCGATGCCCATATGGTTGTTTAGGTTAGTGTTATTGGTATTTGGAGAGCTGCTGCTAAAGGCTCTGTTCTACCTGTATTGGGCTGTTTCCTGAGTGAATATTATCTGGGCTTTGCTAGAAAGTGATTCAAGACTCAGTCTCTGCCTACAGCACATGGATATTGTCAATCACTTCAAGCATAATCTTTAATTAATTAGTCTCTTAAGTTTTTTGGGTGGTGGTTTTGGAGTTGTGGTGGTTTTGATTTATTTATTTTTTTTATTCTCTTCCTTATGCAATGAACCAAGAGTTTGTAGTGTTATGCTATGTATTTTCCTGAAAAATTCAGCTTGCAGGGCTGAACTATGTTCTTTTCTACAGAAAGGAATTATTTCATACTGGGTAATAAAGGAGCTGAGAGACAAAATGAAATCTAGTTCTTAGATATTGCAATATCATCCTGAAAGATGATAAAGAGCAGCCTAAATTTTGACCCAAGAAGTACAGACGAGCTGAACTAGTTACTCAATTATGTCAAATGTTCTGCTTTCATTTGCTAAAAGAGGTAAAGCAAATTTAAACTAGAGCAAGTAAGTGATTGCAGTATGCAAGGTAATTTGTAAGACTGGCTAATATGATCAACATTTATTTATTACAGTAAGTTCAGAATCTTGGATACTGGTGCTGTTATTAAATTCATTGAAATACTTATAATATGGACTACTTAAAACAGAATTTGCAAGTGAAGTTACTCCTTTCTGTATTTCTTTTTCAGTATTGACTATGCTGTCTTTTCTTTCAAAATATGAGCTGAGGTTTCACTATAACTTTTCAGGAATTATTGTTTCTTGCAGGTAAATTCTAGTAAACATTACTTTTGTATGATGTACAAAATAGGGAGAAAAGGACCAACAATAAACCAGCTTTGCAGTGGGAAGGGAAGAGGAGAAATGAGTACTAAATTTGTCATCCTGTAGGAAACATGCATTATGAAAAGGAAATATTTTCATAACTTTCTGCAGGTCTAGGTTTTCTATTTTGCTGACAGATAGGATAAAACCATCAAATATATAACTACATTGGGATTTTTTTTGGTAGTGGGAAAATGAAAAAATGTGGTCCTGTTGTCCACACATAGATTTAAATCGTATACTACTCCATTAGCCAATTTTCTCATGATTATACTGCATAAAAAGGAAAAAAGTATTTTCCGCATATCTCTTAAAATGTTGCTTTTTGCTACTCAACCATTCATGCCGTAGAAGTGGTTTACAGGTAATAAAAAATATTAGAAATAGGATCCATCATTAAATGAGGTTATTTTTTTCATGGTACTTAGTGAAAGAATATTTATTTAAGGACCCAAATACAATTTCTTGTTGAAATTCAGGTATTCTCGTTGCCAGAACTTTTTAATGTCTTAAATATGGAATGTGTTCGCGCCTGGTGAACCAGGTGCAAAATACTTGGGAGCCTATAGAATTCTAAAATAAATCTGATTGTGAAACCTTATGCTGATTACTTGCAAAACTGTGTGGGAGAAAACAGCACTCCAAATTCTAGGTAAGAGTTACTGTGCATGTGGCACAAAACATTATGCATATAGAAAGGGTAGCAGATTTTGGCATGTCTAGAAGAGTTATTTCAAGTACAGTGGACCCCTGTTACTCGTGGGCTGCTGGGTCTGGTCCGCCTCCCACGAGTTGTGAAATTCGCAAAGATAGTGAACCCACTACGTAGTCGAGTTTGCCACGCCCGTAGCCACACCCCCTCCCCATATAAGTTTTGGAGGATGGTCCTGAGAATGGGGTTTGTTTAAGATATCTGGCTGTGCTCCGCCAGGGCGGGGGGCGAGCGGTGAGCAGAGGAGTCTCCACACCGCGCCGTGTCCCCGTGCCGCGCCGTGTCCCCGCGGGTGCGTGGCGCGTCTTGTCCCCATGGAGCCGCGGTGTGGCTTGTCCCGCAAGTGGCGGGACCAGCCGCCGATCAGACTGAGGTCGCAATATCTTCTGCATGCGTGCCGAGGTTGCACAACTCGCGGGAAAATCACCAGCAAATACTTAACCTCGCAAATAGTGGATCACGAATACACGGGGGCTCACTGTACTTGGAGTATACTCCTTGGCTCGCAGAAATGAAAAACTTACTCTTTTTTTGTTTGTTTTTTTGTGGTTTCCTCCTGATCTGTGTAGGATTTTCAGGCAGCAGTAAGCTGGCTTGCATGTGGCAGAGAATCTCTGTCACTTCATTTAAAGAAATTAATAACTTCCAGGGAAGTTAGATCCAGATGGGGAAATTGCAAGGGTGTATTAAAAATGGCAAGACCACAGAAAGACAAAATAGAAAATTAAGTAGTTATGGGAGAACCAGTGATTTTCGGGCTCTAATTGAGGAGCAAATGGTGAGAGAAATGAGTAATGCAACAGTGTGAATAGGATAGCAACTAATATGCAAAGTAAAGAAAGTGAAAACCATGTATTTTTATGTTAGTGCCTCAGTAACTATGGTCTTCTGGGGCTGTTAATAACCTGAGGTTAAAAAACTCACCACAATGAAATTTTGAGATTGTACAACACTTTCTTTAACTTCTTGCCATAGCAACTTCTGAAATATCTAACCACAGACTGTCTATCGAATTCAACATGTTTTGAGTTTATCTTCCTCAGAAAACAATATTGTAAATCTTTAAGATTATGAGCTTCAACATTCTGTAAGAAAAATACATGTAAAATATTTTATGTATAGGAAGCTGTGTCTTTTTTGTCTGACAGTTTGCAAAGTGGATCAGAATATTGCAGATGACCTGTGTTTGTAAGCACCTTGTTTAGTTTTGTGTTAGGACAGGGAAGAAAAAAATCCAATGCACACTAGACATGAAGAACTACTGAAACCAAAACTAAGCTTATATAGGTTATTATGGTCAATTAAATATGTTGGCTATTAAAAAAAACATGTTTTAACAGTTTCAGTACTTTGCTGCCTTTTTCAATGCAAATTTACAGCCATTGCTACCTCCTAGCTTATTCCAATTCTCTTATTAGATTCAGCAATTGGCAGCCCTAAATTAATACTATGTAGTCATTTCAATAGATTAATTCTATACAGTATATTTGCAGGGCCCTGTATAAATGGGAAAATCAGAATAGCAAAAGCACTGCCGCTTTGTGAGCTAATAAAATCTTCAGTAGTAGTGTGTTCCTCTGAATGAAGGACACAGTCATCAGTCTCAGATAAGGGAAGGAAAAAAAACTACCAAAACCCCCACTAAAACCCCAAACCAAAACAAAAACTCAGCCAACCAAAATGCCCCCCACTAATAAAAAAAGCACCCACCATTAAACCCCATCTGAACAAACAAAACTAAAATAGACAAAGAACGCCCCAGAAACAACACCAAAAAAACCAGTCCCAAAGCCCCTAGAAGAAAAAGCCTGCAAGACCGCTGCAGACACAGAGGAAAAGCTTTTAAAGTGGGAGTGGATTGAAATTACTCTCTTGTTCAGTCCACTCATTCAGTGACGGTCAGGGGAGACCAGTCCTTGCTGACACCACTTCTCCTGCCTCGTTTTTCTCTTTTTGGCATTTGATGGCAGCTGGCACATGTCGTCTGAGACTTCTGTGTGAGTATTACACTGTCTAGCACAAGTAACAGCCCTTCCTTACTGATGACACACAGTCACATATCCTCAGGGTTTCCTATGGTTTACCGTGTTAAAAGCTTTTTGGGTTAAGTTTACATGAAAATGCGGTATGATATAGTTGCTGTTACGGAAAAATGGTGGGAAGAGGCGCATGATTGGAGTGCCACATTAGAAGGTAACACACTCTTTAGAAGGGACAGGAGAGCATGTAGAGGTGGTGGTGGGGAGTGGCCCTACATATTAAAGCAACCTCAGACACCATAGAGCTTGATATAAAGGATGATCATGTAGAGAGTCTATGG